>JAVTVY010014630.1:0-66832 GCA_036873755.1 Hanleya hanleyi | reverse complement strand
AATGTATTACCGTAAATTACATGAATAATGCTTTCGGCATATATTGTTGGATGGATTCTGTCAGTGGTCCACTTCATGTTAATAATTATCAGTCAGCCTCATGATTACTTAATAAGTCAATGTCCTTTGATTAATTTGTCAGCAATGATTCACCAATTAATGCATTGAATATTCTAATCATATTTCGCTATTTCTGGTATTCATTATGTCACTGCCCATGCTGAGTCATGAATTGTCATATTATTTGTCAACTTAATCAATTGTTAATTCCATTATGCAGTTATTGTTCTAGTCATTGATTAATTGTTCCAGTCATTAATAGTTCTAGTTCCTTGATAAGGAGACGGGTACTTCCTGCTGATATTCATTCTCCATTTCGATGTCACACTTAGGGTGCATTTCCCCGCATCACAAACTTGAAGTATCTTAGGCATGGTATCGCATTGGTCTGTTATCACCATGGTTACCATATAAGTAAAATACCAGTCCTATTTTGATAAACAAACTTTACAAATTGTATCTTTGTATTGACAGGACTTGGTCCAGGATTGTGTGTACTTGGAATTCGCTGGTATATAAAAGAACATCAGACTCCAGATGTGGTGTTTTATCTTCCTTTATTCCGGAGTGTCTCTACGTTCTCTTACATGGTGTCAGAAGTGGGATACCTCGTTTCCAAGTTCGGAGGATGTTTCAATTTCGACGTGGCCAAATTCCCCCGAGCTGCCAGACGTATCTTGTGATGTTGCCTGGAGCGACCAGACAGACAAATGGGATTGGGGAGGAGAGATCTGTGTGTAATTAGAATTCACTTCAAGTGTGATGAACTGTGACTTCAAGTGTGAACTTTGACTTCAAGTGTGATGAACTGTGACTTCACTTCAAGTTGTGAACTGTGACTTCACTTCAAGTGTGAACTTTGACTTTTTGACTTCAAATGCGATGAACTTTGACCTTCTTTACAGCCTTATGAACTTTGGATTCCTTTCCAGTGTGATGAACTATGACTTTGACTCACAGATTTGAGAACAGTTGCCAACCAAGCAGTATGAACTGCTGCGATGAACTATGGGCAGACTGTTGGAAACTGGTCATCTGGTAATGGTGGTAAGGTTTTTGTGTGCATTTGCCAATACTGAGTATGAGTAATGATGAAGTAGAAAAGTATTGTGTTCAAATGTGAATGTAAATTGAATTTGTAATTGTTTTGCATGCCCACTGATTGAATCATTTAACTATTGATTGGTAAATGCTGTAATGAACGCAGTATGGCCGAGGCTGATGCTATAGAGAAGTTAAGCCAGGAGCTAGAAGCCCTTAGGGTTCGTGTCAGAGAGCAAGATGCTAAGCTTAATGAGCGGTCATCCCTTCCCGAGCCTAAGCCTGTTGTGCTGCTTTCGAGTCAGCGTCTGGAGAAATTTAGAGACCGGCCCGAGAAATCGAGCGAACCATCAATTAGAGAATGGGTCGCTGATGTGCGAAGTCAAGCAGAGGCTCGTAAACTGTCGCGAGTTGACTTTGCCAATTTAATTCTCAGCAATTTGGGAGGGAAGGCTCGTCAGGAGATAATCGGCCGTGGTGAGGGCATCAAAACATATCCGGAGGAAATAATTTCTGTGTTGCTTCATGTCTTTGGGGATGATGACCGACTGCCACTGTTACAACAGAGGTTCTATGCATACAGACAGACGGAAGAGGACATTCTGTCGTGTTCACTGGAATTAGTGGATATATATGACCGTATTACAGAGAAAGATCCTACATTTGGTGCATGCCGGGAACCCTCTCTAAAAGGTCGATTTGCGGAGGCGGTGAAAGATGAGCACCTCCGAAGGGAATTGCGCCGCCTAAATGAGGAACTGCCCGACCTGACTTTCTTTCAACTGAGGGATAGAGCCGTTCGGTGGGCAGGAAAAACCGAAATGAAGAGCAAGCCCAAACCGGCTACCTGTAATGAGATGGAGGCCAAGGCAGACCCAATCGCTCAAGCCCTTGGGCAGCAGGCTGAGAAAATTGATAAACAGCAGCAGCAGATCAATGAGTTGCTGGAACTGGTCAAACACGGAAAGGCAAGTGCTGCCTCCCATAGAGGTGCTGCCTTCCATAGAGCAGCGCAAGGCCAGATCATGAGGTGTTGGTTTTGTAATTCCCCTGACCATCTACGGAGGGATTGTCTCCAGTGGAAAGGGGCAGAGAAACAGGATAAGAATTTAAACCACTAAAACCTGTCGTGGAGAGCCACACGTCAGGTTTGTCACCACCAGTAGGCTCACTTTTGCGTAAGGCAGTGGGAGATTGTCCAGAGGCGTTTGTGGAGATAGATGGGGTTGGAACACAGTGCTTGCTTGATACCGGAGCTCAGGTGTCCACGATGACGGAAACATTCTTCAAGAAGAACCTATCAGACCGGAACTTGACGGATGTGATGCCATACATCAGGATCTATGCTGCGAATGGCCAGGACATTCCCTTTGTGGGCTTTGTACAAGTGGACATTAAAGTCTTTGACTGTGTATTAAAGGAGGTGGGCTTCTTGGTTGTTAAAGATGTTGATGGAATTATGGGAAAACGCAAAAGGGATGTTCCCATTGTTATTGGGTCGAACATCTTTAGGGAGATGAAAAACAGTACCCCAGCGGGTCGCAACAAACCAAAAAAATGGAGGAAAATCCTTGCGATGTACGAAGAGTCTAGGGTTTCTGAGGAACATATGAAAGTAGAGACTAGGGTCAGAGTGGCTGGAAAGAAGCCAGTCTTGTTACCTGCTCGTTCAATCACGGTGGTAGAATGTACTGTAAAACCTTCACCAGCCGGTGATTTTTCAGCTTTGGTTGAACCGGATGAAACTGGACCAGTGTTGCCAGACGGAGCTCGTCTTGGGCCGACTTTTGTTACTGTCAGCCGCAGCGGCAAAGTTCCAGTGCAGTTTGCAAACTTTTCCAGTGCAGATGTGTATCTGCAACCCCGGACACCAGTGGGAGTGCTCAAGCAGGCTTCCAAAGAACCTGAAATAGAAGTGTTTTCCGTGGGAGTGAATGAGGTCCAAGTTAGAAACAAAACAGAGTGTGGTGTTGAGTTACAGACTCAGTATGCAGATGGTTTGATTTCAAGGATGGACATTGGCAACCATCTTGATGGGGAGCAGAAGAGTAAGCTATCCGAGGTCATAGCAAAACATGAACAGACATTTAGCAAATCAGAGGATGACATCGGATTTTGTGACGAAGTCGAACACCGGATCATAACCACGGATGACCAACCCGTCAAGATTGCGCATCGCCGTATTCCACCTCAGCAGTGGTCCGAGGTCAGAGACTACCTGCAGAAATCTCTGGATAATGGAGTCATAAGGGAGAGTTCCAGCCCATATGCCTCTCCAGTGGTTCTGGCACGTAAGAAAAATGGCAAGTTGAGGCTATGCTGCGACTACAGGGCACTGAATGCCAAAACCAGAAAAGACGCCTACCCCTTGCCAAGGATAGAGGAGGCTTTAGACGCGTTAAAAGGTGCAAAATATTTCTGTAGCCTGGACTTGGCTCTTGGGTTCCATCAAATTCCTGTAGCGGAATCTGACATAGAGAAAACCGCCTTCCGTGTGGGAACCGGAGGTCTGTATGAGTATTTGAGAATGCCCTTTGGGTTAACTGGGGCTCCTGGGACGTTCATGCGGCTCATGGACCGGATTTTCGGAGACCAGAACTTTCAGACTGTCCTCATCTATCTTGATGATATACTGATATTTGGATCTACTTTCGAGGAGACGCTGGAACGTTTAGATATGGTCCTCACGAGGCTACGTCATTTCAACCTGAAAGTAAAACCTGAAAAATGCCAATTGTTCAAGGACCAATTGCGATACCTAGGACATGCCATTTCTGAGGAGGGTGTTCGTCCAGATGAAGACAAGGTACGTGCGGTGAGAGAGTGGCCAAAACCGAAGACCGAGACAGAATTGCGTGGATTCATGGATCTTGCCAGTTATTATCGGCGCTTCGTTCAGGACTTCTCCAAGATATCGGCCCCTCTCAACCAATTGCTTTCTGGACCTAGGCCACAGAAAAAGGGTAAAAGCCATAAACCCTCTGGGATCTCTTCCTGGGATGGTTCCTGTGATGAAGCATTTGAGACACTGAAAGTTAAACTAACAGAAGCACCGGTACTAGGTTACCCCGATTTTGGACATCCCTACATCCTGGAGGTCGATGCTAGTAATCTGGGATTAGGCGCGGTCCTGTCACAGGAGCAAGCCGGACGACGGGTTGTGTTGAGCTATGCAAGTAGGTCCCTCAGAAGGAATGAACGCAACATGAACAATTACTCAAGCATGAAATTAGAACTCTTAGCCCTAAAGTGGGCAGTGGCGGAAAAGTATCGGGACTTGCTACTCGGTGCCGATTGTGTTGTCTATACAGATAACGATCCTTTGACGTACATCCAGAAGAGTGCGAAACTGGGAGCCACTGAAATGCGGTGGGTTGGCGAGCTGGCTCAGTTTAACCTAACCATCAAACATCGTTCAGGTAAACAAAACAAGAATGCAGACTCTCTCAGCCGGAAGGTGGAGCATTCTCCGGAAGTTGGTCGGTTGGAGCAAGTGACAGCTGAAACTGGAAGACCGTTTGAACAAACCTCAACTAGGATAACTCCTGAAGTGAGGGAATGTGCTCTACAGGTACACCAGCATGTGTTCTTGGAGGAATTGAAAATGGTCCCACCTCGTCCGGAGCCATTGGTAGTCTCCTCATTACCATCCTTGACCAATGAGGACCTTGTCAGACTGCAAACTGCTGACCAACACATTAGTCACCTGAAGTCGCTTCGACAATCCAAAGAGCCTCCATCTGGACGGGCACTCAAACAACTAGATAGCACCATGCGGAAACTTGTGCAATCATGGAAACGTTTCGTGGAAAGCGATGAAGTTCTGTACAGAGAGTACCAGGATCAGGGTCAAATGGTTCGTCAAATACTGCTTCCTGAGGCACTACGTTCAACTGTGTTAAGGTCTGTGCATGATGAAATGGGCCATCAATGTGCAGAGAGAACGCTTGCCCTGCTGAGAAAGAGATGCTTCTGGCCATTCATGGCACGGGACGTGAACTGTTACTGTCTGAAATGTGAACGGTGCATGATGGCGAAGGTAGGACGAAACGTGAGGCCTTCCATTGGATCTTTGATAGCAAAGAAACCCCTAGAAATCGTGGCAATAGACTTTACACTTCTAGAACCAGGTACCAATGGTGTTGAAAACGTATTAGTGTTAACGGATGTGTACACGAAATTTACACAAGCCATACCAACCAGGGACCAAACAGCAAAGACTGTTGCCAAAGTACTAATCAAGGAATGGTTTGTGAAGTTCGGTGTGCCTCAGAGGATACACAGTGATAAAGGCCGAAACTTTGAGAGCGAACTGATTGGAGAACTATGTAGTATTTATGGTGTGATCAAAACGAGCACGACCCCATACCATCCGCAGGAAAATGGTCAATGCGAACGGTACAACAGAACACTCCATAACTTGCTTCGGACACTTCCTAACGAGAGGAAGCGGAAATGGCCTGACTATTTGCCGGAATTGGTATACGCCTATAACTGTACGCCCCATGCCACCACTGGGTTTTCTCCACACTTCCTCTTCTTTGGAAGAGAGCCCCGACTGCCCTTGGATACCATGTTAGGTGTTGGAGGTCCTGTGAATGACCTACATGAGGAGGATCCTGCTGAGCATCAGCAGAAGCTGCAGGAAGCCTTTAGAATGGCCAGTGAACGCACTGAACGTGAAGCCCTCAAAAGGAGGAACAGAGTTAACAAGAATGCACAGGATGCCGAGATACCAGTGGGAGGCCGTGTCTTTTTGAGGAGTCACCCGAAAGGCCGCCACAAAATTCATGACCTGTGGGACCCTAGACCATACAGAGTAATTGACAAAAGGGACTACAATCAGTATGTAGTGGAGAACTTGGAAGGTGACACAAAGCAGAAAACTGTGCATCGCTCTCAGATGTTGGACTCGAGAGAGCTAGTTCCTGATATTGTACCGAGGAGTGCATCGGATATACAGGAGGAAAAGGAGCATTCCACTCCTGCAGATGTTCGATTAGACGACGAGGATTACTGGGTAGTAACAGAGGGATCGCCTGAGGGATGCAGAGACCCGGGAAATGATGCGTCTGGGGATCCTGATGTTGTGAGTGATGGGACCGCTGAGGCAGGCGATGTCGCGGATGCTGGCGAGGCTGTGGAGGTCGAGCCAGAGCAACCTGTGAGGCCAGTGGATGACCCAGCTCAAGGTACCCAGGTGGAAGTCGGAGATATTCCTGGTCAGCAAATAACAGGGGAGCTTGGAGCCAACGCCAGAGAAGAATCTGAGGACGTGGATCTTGAGATGCCCAGACGGAGAACGGCACGTTCCACGGCGGGTTCCCACAGTAACCCATGCAAACTTCCAAGGTCTGTCTTGGAACAGGAAGCCGCTGCTAACGTAGATCCCATTGTGTTAGCGAACATCAGCCAGACACAGTTATTGTTAGTACAGATGTTAGCCGGAATTAAGCAGTAGGCTTAATTTGTATCTTATTGTAACCGACGGTGATATGTTGTCAGGGACGACAACAGACAAGCGGGGGAGTGTAGAGGCCATTAGGGACCTCTATTGTATTTGTGAATTGAGTCCTTAACCACTCCCCCCTGCAGTTAGGGTTTTGTATTACTGCTAGGAATCTGCCCCTCAAGACGTCTTTCAGACGTTATTTTCTGTATTGATAGATTGTATAACTTGTGAATAATGTATTAATGAAATACTAAGTTTGTTAGAGCAATTATTTCTGCTCAGGGAATAAGTTGGTATGTTTAGAGATCACGTGACTCCGTCTTGACCATGCGTTTCAGCCATTTTGTTCGTTTTGTATCCTGCATTTAATGCGACATTTTCTGATTTCTGAGGAGGCTTGGAGGCCCAGAAATGTGAGTAACTTAGCCATCTGATCTATGAATGTACGATATAAATGTGGAGCTAAGTGGGAACTTATGGAATTTTGCACGATTGTCAGATTGAGGAACGCATTTTATTGTTTTCTTGCATAGCGATAACGTGTGCTATACATTGTAACACTGGTATGAAGATCAAAGGACGTTGCCTGCTATTCAGATACGAATCATTTAATTATAGCAATAATGAATGACAATAGAATCAATTAGATAACATGAAATATTGGGATTGATGAAAATGTATTGTTTTCATAGAGATTTCTTGATGCACGCGTGGCTTGCATAGTGAAGCCGTACATGTGCAATTTGCCAGTGCAAAGTTCCCTCCCTTTCTCCATATGTATACATGTAACTGTAGATATAGCAAACAGCCTGGACAAGTGATTGTATGAAATAATTGTATTAAGATTTTTATTCAGACATAATTAGACAAGAGTTTTCATTGAATTGGCTAGATAAATTGATTAGGTTAGATTTCATTGAATTAATTTGATTATACTCTATAATAGTGGACAGTGTTGTATCATATTACAGATGATGATGTGCATCCATGATCAGCATGTTAATGGTGTGTAACTGGAGAAGTGTGTAACAAACTCCCCAAGTGGCAGTTGGGGGTAAGAATGTATTACCGTAAATTACATGAATAATGCTTTCGGCATATATTGTTGGATGGATTCTGTCAGTGGTCCACTTCATGTTAATAATTATCAGTCAGCCTCATGATTACTTAATAAGTCAATGTCCTTTGATTAATTTGTCAGCAATGATTCACCAATTAATGCATTGAATATTCTAATCATATTTCGCTATTTCTGGTATTCATTATGTCACTGCCCATGCTGAGTCATGAATTGTCATATTATTTGTCAACTTAATCAATTGTTAATTCCATTATGCAGTTATTGTTCTAGTCATTGATTAATTGTTCCAGTCATTAATAGTTCTAGTTCCTTGATAAGGAGACGGGTACTTCCTGCTGATATTCATTCTCCATTTCGATGTCACACTTAGGGTGCATTTCCCCGCATCACAAACTTGAAGTATCTTAGGCATGGTATCGCATTGGTCTGTTATCACCATGGTTACCATATAAGTAAAATACCAGTCCTATTTTGATAAACAAACTTTACAAATTGTATCTTTGTATTGACAGGACTTGGTCCAGGATTGTGTGTACTTGGAATTCGCTGGTATATAAAAGAACATCAGACTCCAGATGTGGTGTTTTATCTTCCTTTATTCCGGAGTGTCTCTACGTTCTCTTACATACACTCTTTGTGGTTTGGACAGGAGAAGCCTAGGGTCGACACATATTGTAAACCTTTTTTAGCTGAGATGGACACTCTGAGATCTGTTGGTCTAAACTGGCATGATAGAGAAGGGACATCACATGTTACCAAATGTACTGCTATATTGTGTGTTTGTGACACTGTTGCACGGCCCATGTTGCAGAATTTCAAACAATTCAATGGTTATCATGGATGCAACTGTTGTTTGCATCCGGGAAAAAAATTGGAAAATAAGATGGTTTATCCCACAACTGACGAGGTCATTGAAGATCGTACCCATGAACAAACTGTAAAGTATGCTGATGATGCAGTTACGAAGGGGGAGGAACAAAAGGGTGTTAAGGGACCTACCCCATTTATGTTGCTCCGTGATTTTGATATCATTACAAGTTTTCCACCTGATTATATGCATTGTGTATTGCTAGGTGTTGTGAGGCAAGTGACTGATTTGATGTTTAATAGTTCTCACCATGAAGAATCATTTTACTTAGGTCCCAAGTTGCAGGAAATTGATGAGAAGCTTTTGGCAATTCGACCGCCGAGTGAGATTAAAAGAAGCCCCCGATCCCTGAAGGTCAGAAAGTATTGGAAAGCATCTGAATGGCGAACATATTTGTTATATTATTCTCCAATTGTTATGGAAGGAAGTGCTCCAAGAGATATCTACAAACACTGGTTATTGCTTGTAAATACCATCCATTTGTTGTTGGGTCAACATGTGTCATCTGATGATGTTGAAAAAGCGAAGCTCTGTTTAATGAAGTTTGTTGTTGAAGTACCCATCCTTTATGGTATAGAACATAGTAGTTTTAATATACATCTTCTCACTCATCTCTCGACGGTAGCTGAAAACTGGGGCCCTTTATGGGCCTCATCTGCCTTCCTCTATGAAGGAGCCTCTGGTAAATTGCTCAATATGTTTCATGGGACTCAAGCAGTTCCTCTACAAATATTCAAGCGGTTCCTTGCACAAAGAGATTTAAACCAGTTTGCAGAATGTCATCTGCAAAATGCTACAGTTCAAGTATCGGACTTATTCAGAAGGCTCAGCAGTACAACACATGTTGTGAAGAAAGTCACTAGAGCAGGTCAGTGTACAGCACTAGGCTGTGGTGTCAGTAATGCAACTTGTCGAGCTACAACGTTTTTTGAGTAGACCTGTTGTAAACAGAAAATGTGTCATGTTTGAGAGGTTTTGTATAAACAGTAAAATATTTTCCACGTCTACATACTCAGCAAGGTTTAAAAGGGACAACTCCATTGTACAACTGATCGATGGTTCATTTGGTATCATTAAAAATTGTTTGCTATGTAAATCATTTTGTATGTGCGAAGCGGATTGCTGTTGTGAAGACGAATCATTTGTGATTCTGTCCGAGGTGCGTCTTGGAAGATCACATAGAATCTATGATGACTTTGCCGAGATGGATCTGACAGAACCACTCATTCCCCACACACAAGGCCAGAACATATCTATCTGTAGGCCGAGTGATATAGCATTCAAATGCATTGCTATACATTCTGGTAGCCAATTGTACCTAATCAAATTATTAAAGGTTGATATCGACTGAGAAACAGCCGGCCAGCACCACATGTTTGAGAAGATACCCACTCCTACCCTACATGATAACTTTTGTCTAAACGTAGTTTAGGGCTTGGCGAATCATCATTGTTAAATCACACATTTAAATTTGGGAGTATTTCTAATTCCTATTGTCTTATCTCGAGCTGGTATAATTACTTATTTTATGGGATATAACAAGCCCTCTCGGCTTTTATTTTTATTCCTCACATATTTTTATTTATTCACATACCATACATTGTATCTCTGTTTTTATATATGGTGAATAAACAATCAATCAATCAAAGATTGTCAGTGTTGACTATGCTGATGTGCATGATGGTAATAAATGGTTTGATATAAAAGTATGGCAATATAGATAAAATGTTCACGGTGATAGTGCCATTGAAGTAGTAATACCCTGATAAAAAAAAATCAAAGGTAATTAAATGTGTTTGAAGTAACAAGGTAAAGTTGTATCATGGTAATACTATGGTAAAATTACCATGGTCAAGAAGTACCACGGTAATACCATGGTAAACGTACAATGGTCCAAACGTACCATGGTGAAAGTATCATGGTCAAGGGCTACCATGGTATTACCATGGTAAAAATACCATGTTCAAGCCATACCGTGGTATTACCATGGTGCAACTGCAAGACATACCGTAGTATTACCATGGTGTAACTGGCAATACCATGGTATTCCCATGGTTACCATGGTAATACCATCGGTCAACCACGGTACTTTTTTATAAGGGAAGAGGCAAGCAATGGACGTAGTGATACAGATTACTCTGTTAAAGACTGGGGAAAGTCTTCATATGGATCTACACAAAAGCCCGAATAAGGCAACTTCTGGAGTAATAGATACAATTATCAGTATTACTAACTGATTTAATAATATCAGTTTTATAGGTGTGATTCATCACCATCAAACTTACATGAAAGCCTAACTTTTGAAAAACTGTTATGTGTGTCCCACTTAAATCTTCAAGTTCAAACAATGGAACCTCACCATTGATAAATATAAACCAACTAAAAGTGACGAGTTGGAATGTTCACGGGTTAATTTCAAAAGAATTCAATAAATTAAACGATCCAGATTTCATCAAATGTATCAATTACTATCATATTATAGGTCTCTCTGAAACACATACTGGTCCTGATCATGATTTAGACATTCCCGGATATCGGGTAGTACCACTCATTGGCCCTAAACGACGAAAGTCTAACATACATCATGGTGGATTAGCCATTTACGTTAGAGATGACCTTCGATCAAGTATTCGCTTTTTGGAACATACAACTAATCACTATATATGGCTTGAGCTCAATGCTGACAATTTTGGTCTAGATAAAAATGTATATCTATGTTTTGCTTATATCCCTCCTGAGAATTCTCCTTTTTGTCCAATATCTGATATTAGTATTATACAAATGATTGAGTCGGATATAGCTAGGCTATCAAATTTGGGATACGTGATACTTACTGGTGATTTAAATGCCCGCACAGGTTCGGGCCTTGACTTTGTGTCTAATGATGATTCTAATCATCTGCCCCTATACGACACTTATGTAGAAGATGATGCAACTTTACGTCATTACAACTGTGATAAGATACAGGATCAACGTGGCAAACAACTACTAGATCTGTGCATATCCGCACAGATGCGACTTTTAAACGGTAGAACAATCGGTGACACAATTGGACGCTTCACCTGTCATCAACCAGGTGGCAGCAGTGTTGTAGATTATACTGTCGTATCAGATACTTTGCTAAAATTAATATCGTATTTTCATGTACACAGGTTTACAGGTTATCTGTCCGATCACTGTCAATTATCATTTATGCTACGCGTAAATTATCATATAAAAGTTTTGAAAAATGACCTAAAGCCTATGCCTTCTAGATACATATGGTCAGAGGACTCACTTCACAAATACCAAGATGCTTTATGTTCGCATCCAGTTCAAAATGCTATTGATAAATTTCTTGAAAACAGATACTCCCACGAGCAGGTTGACTGTGCAGCAAATGATTTTAACAATATCCTTAAAACTGCTGGGGACATAGCCTTGAAATGCATTAAGTCTAATAGAGCCAGAAAAACTCGTACAATTACTAAAATGAAACCAAGGTGGTATGATAAAACTTTGCAAAGTCTTAAAAGTAGCACAAAGTACAAAGCGTATCTACTATCTATATATCCAAAGGTACCATGTGTTAGATCTTCGTACTTTAAATCTCTAAAAGATCTTAGAAAAGCAAGGAAATATAAAAGGAGAAAATATAGAAACAAGCTTATTAACAATCTAGACAATTTAGTCCACGATAAGCCGAAAGAATTTTGGAAAATATTGGAAGAACTTAAAGAGAATGACAATCCAAAAAAGGAAGATACAGAAAATGTATCACCAGATGAATGGTTAAAACATTTTGAGAAATTAAATGTAAAAAATAACTTCAGATCAACTGGGAATTTCATTGATACAAATTTACAACATCCAGAACAGCAAACTAATTTCAGTGAGTTAGACTATAGAATAAAAGAAAATGAAATTAGTAAGGCAATTAAAGGACTCAAAACACAAAAAGCATGTGGCCTAGATGGTATCTGTAACGAAATGCTGAAATATGGCTATACCAGTCTTGGTTCATGCATTCAAAAACTATTTAACCTTACTTACTCCAATGCGGTTTATCCCCGATGCTGGAGTGAAGGTTACATCTCTCCTATTCACAAGTCTGGTACTAAGAAAAACACCTCCAATTATCGAGGAATTACTATAACCAGTAATATTGGCAAACTATTCAACTCAGTTCTTAATAACAGGTTGGAAAATTTTCTCTCCTCTCGCGATATCATTAGAAAAGAACAATTGGGCTTTACCAAAGGTGTGAGGACCTCTGATCATACGTTTGTTTTGAAAACATTGGTAGATTCATACCAACAGGTTGAACACAAACCAATGTACGCTTGCTTCGTTGATTTCTCGAAAGCATTTGACAAGGTTTGGCATACGGGTCTTTTTTACAAACTGCAGTCGATAGGTATAGGTGGACAATTTTACAAGATTTTAAAAGATATGTATAATAACAATATGCTATGTGTAAAGGTTGCTGGTGCATTGACAAACTTTTTTCAATCATTCACTGGTGTTCGTCAGGGCGACAATTTAAGCCCAAATCTTTTTAAAATTTTCATTAATGATCTACCATCCATATTTGATAATTCATGTGCCCCAGTATTCCTTGGGACCACACCCCTCAATTGTTTATTGTATGCAGATGATGTTGTGCTATTGTCTGACAGTAAGGAGGGTTTACAGCTATCCCTTGATAAACTACAATTATACTGTGATAAATGGAATCTGGAAGTGAACATAGCTAAAACTAAATGTATGATATTTAACTGTAAAAGTGGAACATCCCCAAAATCATTCTGTCTTAGTGATGCCCAAATAGAAACAGTACAGTCGTACACATATTTAGGAATTACATTTAACCCATCTGGAACGTGGAAATTGGCCAAAGTTCAACTGAATGGCAAGGCATCTAAGGCATTCTTCAAAATTCGAAAATGTTTTTCTTGTAACCCTCCTGGAATCTCCACTTCTTTGCATATATTTGATGATACTATTAAGCCTATTTTGCTCTACTGTTCAGAGATATGGGGATCATCCATTGTCACAAAATTGAGTAAAAAATCATTTTTAGATAACTATCTTAAGAATGAACCACTTGAAAGACTTAACTTGAAGTACTGTAAATACATTCTGGGGGTCAACTCCAAATGTACAAATTGTGCTGTGTTAGGTGAACTCGGTCGACGTCCTATGCTAATTGATGTTATTTGTTCAATGCTTAAATACTGGCGTCGCTTATTTGAAATGCCTGATGATACGTTATTAAAGAAAGCTTTTGATTTTTCTATCAAATTGGACACCCAAGGAAAAAAGACCTGGGTAACGGGTATTAAAAGTATATTGTCATTCTTAAATCTAAGTCATTTATACGAACAGATAAAAAGTTTATCTGTTGGTAGCTTAGTTTCCAAAGCTGCAAGAAGTTTCTCTTCTGTATTTTGTAATTGGTGGAATGAACAACTGTTTACCGATCGTCCCAACGTAGCTTATGGTAACAAACTCAGAACATATAGAACCTTCAAGCTAAATTTTGTATTGGAACCTTACTTATCTATTCTGAATCGAGATCATCGCAGTGACGTATGTAAGCTACGAACAAGTAGCCATGACCTTCAGATTGAGAAAGGTAGGTTTACCAAAGTACCAGCAGATAAGCGTTTATGTACTCTTTGCAATGCTGGTAAGGTTGAAGATGAATTCCATTTTTTAATGGAATGTAATAAATATGATAATTTTCGGGACATATTTCTATTTAAATGTGATAGCATGAATGCCAACTTTTCTCAACTCGATATTTCAAACAAATTTATTTGGCTCTTATCGTGCGAGGATCCAATTATTGTGAAAAATTTAGGTAAGTTTGTTCATGATTGTATGAGCGCACGTAGCAATATGATTGATGGTTCGGCATCTAAACATGACAAATGTGTTACTGGTACAGGAATGACAGATGTTAGCTAATATACGTTTTTAGTGTTACACACAGATACTAGTCAGTAAGATCATAATTTATTGTAAAATGCCAGCGAAATCGTTGCTCCTGGCATTATTATTCCTTGTATCACGACTGCTATTTTTCCGTAAATCAAATTATTTCTAATCAACTAGGTTATTCTATATGTATTTTTACTTAATTACCTTCGCTTGATTGTATATCTGCTCGATAACGGGCGCTGTGATCAGCAAATAAAGAACCTTGAACCTTGAACCTTGCAAACGGCCAGCAAACATATACCGTGACGTCACCAACATGTCGCGTAGAGAGTTTTCGACTGGAAAATTCACACGGCGATATATGCGTCACTATTTCACAATAGTGCGCAAGATTTTAAAATAGTGCGCAGGAGTGGGAGGAGATTAGATGTACGGCAGTTTCAGAGGTGGGTGGTCCGTAATAAAATGATGTAAACCCCTCGTTGGAGGTGACTGGGGCCGACCTATAGCCGTGAGGGCTATATATTATTTAGCTACCCGTATGACAGTGTTATATTCAATACAGCGCCATCTACCTACGCAAGGAAAATGGTGACCTCTCAGTTTAATTGTCCTAGCACTAAAAAATATTTATTAATTATAGACTCCCACCCAGGAAGCTTCAGAAAAGATTAATTCGAACAAACAAACAAACAAGAAAATAATTGCAGTTGTCAACAGTTGACAAATAGCCCGCGATATATATCAATAGTGCCTTCAAGGAACCAAAAGCCCCGTATGATCGTGTTACATTCAATAGTGCGCCATCTACCTACACAAGGAAATGGGCTGACCTCCCGCTTATGTTTTGGTCCATTATACTTTGGGTCGCCGACAAGGATTAGAGACGCATTGGAGGAGATGGGTTATAATTTCATTCCCACGCTGAAGAGCATTCGCCGGTTTACGGAGCGGTTCAGGTAAGCCTTTTCATTGTCGAGTACAGCCTTAAAACATTTTGTATTTGTCATGGTCATCGGCGGGTATTCGTTCATCATATATTCCCTTTTGTACCCGTATTCATTGTATTCGTTGAACAGCATCATCGCTGAATCGTTAACAATATTTGACCATAAATAGAGCAGGCTACAAGTTGCAACTGACAGGCCTACGGTACGGTACGGCTCCATCATTTACGTTCATTACGGAGCCAAAATCACGTTCGTCATCGTTTTTGTTTAGTAAATCCATACCTTCTGTTTCTATTAGGCCTATATGGCTAACGTATTCATCAATATCCTGCCAGTAATAATTATTGAAACTATAGGCTGCTTTTGTGTAAACTAAAAAATGAAAATGTGTGAAAAGTTGGTCAACATCAGTGCATGATATTGAATACGTCGCAGTCGTGTCAGTGTTAAATGTTATTTATTTCGATCGCATCACCACTCGGTATATGAAGTTATTAAAAGCATTCCAGGCGAAATATGAGGTATATTCAAATTTTAAGTACAGCAGATAAATTTAAAATAATCAGATTGTTACATCTTCGCTTCAAGTACTTGTTCCAAATTAAAAACAACGTTTTCACTGATTGACAGTACTTTTCTCCGTCAAAAAATGCTGAGCGACTGTCGCGAATCTACGACCCTTTAAAGAGCCACCGAAAATTTTACGTCATACCGCCTGGTTCACTCACCATCTCTAACAATTTGTTGTATCATGTAATACCCTTATTACAAAAGTTAACATGACTTTCAGCCCATTAGGTTTATTTGTGTATGGGGAAGGGGGGGGGGGGGGTTAGCCTTTGTGAAGGTGGCAACATCCACGTGTCGAATATAGCTGTATTTAATTTCTCTTCAATAATGACATAAAAATTAGTGACAAATATAGCATCTTGAAACTGTGTTACTAGTATATTGAAATTATATTTATAAGTCAGGAAACTACATGTGTGTGAGCCAGGAATGGGAATATTTTCAATGTTTGACACATCTGTGTCGCTTCTCATGATGCAATAATGTCACCAGGTATGTGGCGATGAAAAAGTTCAAATGAAAAATAAAAGAACAAAAATCGACCTACCAACCCATGATTTCTAGCAAGGTTATGTTTCGAAACAAACAACTTTTGGTTTATTGATCTAACAGGCAGGATAAAAGGAGGACAGCAGAAATGTAGACAAAAAGATTAAAGAAAATTGATCAAAATTTAGGTGCACTCAATAATAATAAATACTATACATGTAATGTTATTGGATATATATAACAGAGAATAGAATAGAATAGGGTTTATTTATTGACCAATCAGGTGCCCTCATGGAGCGTACAATCAATATTTCCCCAGCCCTTCCCACCCTGATTTAAATCATCTGAATAAACATGAGCCCCTCCCCGCCCCCCCCCCGCATGTATTCCCCACTCCATTAAACCTTACCAAACATACATAACTATGATAGTCATGACACAATTGCTATTATAGATGACCATATAACACAGACTAGTGGTGTAGGATAATAGCAATATTCAAAAATTACATGACCAGATTTCGATGTTAGACTAGAATGTTAGAGGCTACAAGTATGAACAACCATCATAGATCACAACCATTTCATATTTGCCATATTGCAGTTATTTACTTATTATTATGATCAATAAGGATGCTGTCATCATTATAAATGACTAAAACTACATTTGGGTGCAAGTCATTATGATGACAATAGTCGGGATACCTAACCCACATTTAATAGAGACGGATTGATGCCAACACATATAGGTAAGGGGACACAACCCAAGACTTCTAATAATGAATTCTAATCCATAGTTAACTCCCCTTAACTCCTCACGAATAGAATTTAATTTATTACCAATCATGTCCACGTATGATGTACTCAGCCTATAGTGGCGTATACATATCTCGCTTAGTAGCATTTGCTAGATCCTGTGTTAAATGTGACGATTTTAATCAACGTCACAAAACATTGTTTCGGATTCTTATAAAACAGGGCTATTCTACCAAACGCCTCCACTCAAAGTTTCTCAAATTTGGAGATACATATCGCATGCTGATAAAAAATACGAACGTAGCGTGCAAGATCTATGGCGCTACGTTATGTCTAATTCCGCTTAACCCGGGGTTAGGGGCCGTATGAACCCATGTACTTCAAGATCCTCATGGTACTCATATGAACAGCCACAATCAAAGCGTGGCTGAGATACATCATTCTTTAGATGACGACTTTACAACGAATTATGGATTAAGAATACTGATCAGCGATACGGATTTGGTATTTTTGGAACATCATGATGTCTTGTCGGCATCATTGAAAACTGTTGACCGCTTCTCTCTTGCAGGAAACAAGCCTATGTTTATGTATACTATGATTGTGTTTTTGAATTTGGTGCTAATACTGTTATATGGAATATGGAATAGGTCTTTGGATTATGGACGCGGATATTCTCTAATGGACGACGGCTGAATTATGGATGACGGACTAGACGCTTGTAATTTCATTATGCTGTGATACTAATAAGCAGTGTGACTAACGTCACAGGACCTACGAAGTAGGGTAGGCATTAGGACTCCGACGCGAACTGAACTCTTGGAAATCCCCACCCCCAGTTAAAATCCTGCCTATATTAAGATGGGCACTGCCCAAGTCAGAATCACCAGTGATTTTCATCAAAAATCACCAGAAATTTTCATCAAAAGTAGGTCAGCTCAGAACGTGTTGGTAATAGTCCCCTAATGCACCTTCGTGCCAAAAATCAAGGTTGTCAACGGTTCTCCTTATTTTGCCCACGAAAAGATTCGAATGGACTGACTCGCTGACTCATTACCGAACAATTTGCAATCTGTAGCCTACTTCGTAGGAGTAAGTAATATATGTGTATATTATTGGATATCAATTATATTAAACCAGGTCCACCACCACTATCAAGGACCGAAAGCGCCAACCAAAGAAGAGAGTGATCTCTCGTAGTTGCTTGGATTGTATCAACCATCAGGAAAGACCGTGAGAATACTGTCAAGATCCTCATTCGCAAAATGCAGGATATCTTTGGTCTCAATGTGAAGAGAGAAACAATGAGGAAGGCGGTGACCAGTTTGTGATGGAATAAGGGTAAAACAAGGTACTATATCATCATTTGTGTGAATAAGACAAAGCGACTGGTGTATGCCTCACTTTGCATCGCCAACAACGAAGATTTTTCGGATTGTATTTTCACTGATGAGAGCTCGATTCAGCACTCAAAAAACAGATATCTTCGGTTTTGGCGCCGGGATGGGCCCCCAGTGTATGCTAAAGTTGGTAAACCGAAACACCCTTACAAGGTGTGTTGAATGCCAGAATTTTGAGCTTAGAATGGTTGTCGAAAATGTGGATATATTTTCTCTTTATGAATATTTTGTAATCTATTTTACTTAAAGAAGCTGTTCAACAAAGATATGACATTGATAAAATGAATCACTGATGAATAAAGAGAGCAGAGCTGTAGCATATGTCGCAGCATGAAATTTTTCCAATATCCTATTGGTGTGGCATGCACTTATTAATGCATTTCTGTAATTGCATTGAATAGTGATGCATCAAAATAAAATGAAATATTGAAATCTCCAAGCTAAATTGCTCATTTATTTTATTTTCATTAAGGTTCATGTGTGAGCTGGGATCTCTTGTCGGGGTGGGACGGACATATGCATTTTCACTGGGAAGCTGAATGCTCCATGATTAGAGTCTATTCTGAAACAAAACTTTCTGCCATTCATGGAGAAGAAATTCTCGGCTGGTCAGCGATTTCTCCAAGACAACGCTCCAAAACATACCAGTAACCACATCAAAGGTATGTTTCAGTGTCATGTGGTACATGTAGTCTTTGTTATGTCTTCTCTCCCCCAGCATTTTATACGAAGGTAATAGGGTCTCCTCATATATTCTAAGCTGGAATCTGTGCAACTTCTGTGGAAATAGCTGTTGTCTTTACTGTTATACTTGAATATTTTATTAGAAAGACTAATAAAGACATATTTTAGAACTTGTACATGTATCAGCACAGAAGTTGAAATGGACACATTAAATCAGCTCAACCAGATTAACTCGTTCATTATCTAAGTTCACCGCTATTGTTGAACATATTTTGGCAAAGAAAGTGATTGACTGAAGTATTGTGCCATATTGCACATTGATGGTTGGTCAAAATTAAAATATACAGGACTTTGGAATATACGTAGCAAATATCCAATGAGCAACTAAATTATATCCATTTGTTTGTTTGTGTTTATTTCAATTGTCAGTTATTTCAATTGTCATTTTTCTATGTCGTAGATTTCCTGAAGAATAATGCAATCAACCATTGGAGGACCCCACCGGAATCGCCAGACCTCAACCCCATAGAGATGATTTGGGCCGATTTGAAGCGATACCCGACTCACGTTAAGCCCATGATGGCGGAAGAGCTAACCAGACACACCCTCTTTATCTCAGCTATTGTAAAGGTAGTTTCTCTCGTGTCCGGACTATATATTTCACACTTTTCAAGATACTGATCTGAAGTTTGGTAGGTAGGTGCATTAGGGTGAGACGACATGTCATGCGTTGCTTTCGCTCATGTGGGCCGCTTCCCTAATTAGATCCCAGACCAATATTAAGTTACAACTTCCAACCTTGGAACTGTAACTTAACAAAGGTTAATGGACAAACAGTCACCACACATGCGCAGTAATAGAGCGTTATTCGTGATTGCTGTATTAGATTCTCCACACTTACTAGGGCTACATCTTAGCTAACTTCCGATTCCTCTGGGAACTTCCGGTTTCTATTGGGGTTCCAAAATAAGGTCGAAATAAGTTACAAATTCCACGTTAGGCGATTGACCTATTTCTCGATGTCACACAATGTTGCGACAAATTTTACCATGTAGAGGGTTAAGTGCGACATTAATGCGAAATAGTCCTAGAGTCCTAGCTAGGGAAAAAAATAGGACGTTTCTAGGCCAAAAGATGGGTAGGCCGGGTAAGCTCCACTATAACACGTTATTAGGTTGGTTGAAATACCGATATTTGCCCAAGTCATAGACAATGAGTAGAGAGAATAATAGCCATTGTTGAATGACCAGTGGAACAAATGTCATCCGGCAAAGCACGAAAGATGCTAAGTGTAAAAGAATGGTCGTCATTACCTTGAAAAGCCGACACATTTTACTGTAACAAATAGATGTACATTTTTTTGTGCTTAGGGCGAAATTAAAAACGACACACTATACATCAAACATTGTATATTTTTCCGGAAAACTGTTAATGCGGGAATGGATATACGATAGCGTAGTGCATTGATTGGCAGTATATATATATATATATATATATATATACTGGTACAAATCGTG
The DNA here is from genome assembly GCA_036873755.1 of Hanleya hanleyi. NCBI lineage: Eukaryota > Metazoa > Mollusca > Polyplacophora > Lepidopleurida > Hanleyidae > Hanleya > Hanleya hanleyi. The sequence continues at coordinate 46,040 of JAVTVY010014630.1, read as the reverse complement.
TCTGTTATATCTGTATACCTTTCTTTCACGGCTCTAATAGCTTGCTATGAATATATTCCAACATAAAAATTTCATAAATTCAATCAAATGAGACTTATGGGTCTCGTCACATTTAACACAGGATCTAGCAAAATGCTACTAGGCAAGATATGTATACGCCGGCACAGGATGTAGCAAATGCTACTAAGCGAGATATGTATACGCCATATGCAGGTCCCACTGGAATATTACTATCCAGAAAGGGATAGTTTACGATGTCAAAATTGTTATCATCTCTTTTGTCATAGAGGCGAACAGAGAGTGCCCGCTCCATTTTTATAGAGATATAGATCTAAATTTGATGTGCCTGTAGGGCTATCTGTAGTTTCCTTGAAATCCAGTGAAGATGGATATATCTACATTAACATCTCGAAACCATACCTATACGTTGAACTTTGAGGAAATACCGGAAGAGGGAAAGTAGATACAAAAATGCATTATAAGAGGTGGGAGTATCCACCTTTAAAAACTGATAAAAAAAATATCAGCCTGGGGAAATTACAATGATCAGCTGAGTAAAAATAAATTCATCAAAATGTGTTCCCTTGCCTATTTTTAAGGTGATTGTAGGGAAGATTTCTCTTGTCACCAACATATACCCTGAAGCACATCTCGATGAACCATAACCATCGTTATTTCCACAGGCTGTTATTTATTGCCGTCACACTCAAAGGAGTTGTTCGTATGTAAACATAGCACATCCTTTGCTCTATGGCAAACAATTTCTGACAATATATAACATCACAAACAGGATCCACAAGACCCTGCTAAAGTTGAAGTCCAGCAAAGTAATTGCCGATAAATTCTACAATGAACTGGTCAACCAGCACCCTACTTGTCCAAAGTTCTATGGCTTACCCAAGATACACATAGAAAACATACCGTTACAACCTATTGTGTCCCTTATTGACTCACCGTTTTACAACTTGGCAAAATATCTCACGGGCCTACTACGCCCGTTATCAGGTTCTACTACCTCTTCTGTCAAAGACTCGGAAGATTTTGTCAAAATTCTCCGCGATATCGAACTGCAAGACGGAGACACACTGGTTAGTTTTGACGTCAAATCTCTTCGTGAAACGGTTGATATTATCACCAAGAAGCTACAAGAAAACCCGGACATGTTTAAGGACTGTCCTTTTACAACAGAATCCTGGGAGAACTTTTGGAAATTTACCTAGGCTCTACATATTTCAGATCAAGAGATTCGTTCTTTGAAATGAATGAGGCGACTTCGATGGGTTCTCCATTATCTCCCATCGTGGCGCAGATATACATGGAAGACTTCGAATCTAAGGCCATGGAATCAAGTCAATTGAAACCAAAAATCGTTATGTGGACGATACGTTTGCCATTTGGGGACATGGTAAGGACAACCTACCATTGTTTTTACATCTCAATTCTCAAAATCAACACATCCAGTTTACCATGGCGGTAGAAAATAACAACTAACTCGCGTTCCTGCACGTTCTTGTTTCGAAACTTCCGATGGAGAAGTTAATAATTCATTTGGTACTGCGGTTTATCGGAAACCAACACATACAGATCGCTACGTTCTCTTCACTTCAAATCAACCAATCGAGACAAAGCTGGGAGTTTCCCGATGTCTAGTTATTCGGGCTATCAAAAAGAACTTGACCACATAACTGGAGTGTTTTTACAACATGGGTATCCTTAAAAAAACCTGCGGAAGGTAATAGGCAGTTGTTTAGACAAAGCAACCGGACCTTCCACGAATAGAGATGACAAATCTACACGTCCAGCGGGAACTATTAAGTTACCATATGTTCGCGACCGATGTGAAAAATTACGCCGTATTCTCAGCAAGTACGACTACAGGGTTTTATTTGCTTTTGGTCTCCAAAATTCTACACAACAGAGTGGCACTCATTCTCAAATGAGATGGAATTCTTGGTTTATTGCTTTTTTGCAAAGGCGGACATGTCGCTCTATCTACAGTCCTTTTCAGGGCCACCCAAAATTTACTGTCATCTCTCGAGGTGTAGGACTCTCGAGGTGTAGGACTGTCGGCTCTACGAAAGCTCGGTGATGGACACATGAATCGCTCAGCCTCATTTCTTGTATCACAGCATACCCTAATTAACAAATTTAATAACAAGAGTTTGAACGAAATATACATGGAGTGTGCTTGGAGGCTATATCATGTCATTTAGTCCAAGTGTCATTTTGTGCCGCCAGACTATCAAACTAAAAGCATGTGGGTGATAGTCGAATGCCATGGAAATTGGCCCAATTCTGTTTAAATAAGAGTAAATGGGTTCCCATTTTCAAAATATATGATTGCTGGCTTTAAATACCCATGCACAGTGAAAACAGGAAATCATCCCTGAGAGAATAACAAGAATCCACCCTGGGATTTTATTTCCACGGGCCACTTTCACAAAAAAAAAAACAGCCTCCCTACCCAGAATTAATTAAAAAAATGATGCTAAACAGGAATCTCATAGTAAGAACAACATTTTCTATCTCTGAAACATCAGTTGCATATCGACAGTATTTGAATCATGGCAACAACTCTTTAAGAGAAAGTCACAAACGTCTGTTAAAAATATTTCTTTGTGGCATGTGCATAGCATACCTAATTTTATAAAAATACTTCATATTTGTAGAATGAAAAAAATCACATCTAACACTCTTCTTCTATTGTAGACGCTTGTGAATGGAATACCCCTGTGGTATATTCCACCTAGGAGAGAGAGAGAGCTGCAATTGTCAATACCATCAACAGCACAGAACATCTGCAGATATCCAGTGGACACCGGTGATTTGGTGCACGACATGTATGAAGCAAAGGGTTGGACCAAAGATCCGAACTTTGCATCTCCAATGGCTACACATGACGGAAAGAATTTCTTCGTCGGATAGTTTCTGCGCCTGGAAAACACAACACACAAAATTGGGAAAATTACAGCATTCTTTGTGAAAGGTGAACTAGCCATCAAGACTTATATTATATCAATATACCAAGTTTGGAAACGGTCAAATGAAGTGTACCAATTAAATTTAAAGTAACTAATTTTTAGATTCATCTTTCGTGTAAGTGCTAGGGAGTTTCTGTGTTCATTGTACAACAGGGCATCATTTGCATACATTATATGCTAATATCATGTGTACTTTATCCTTTTCAGCAATAGTTTTGGTTGACGAAATATGCACCAATTTGTATAGACAAATAACTGAAGATGCATTGCGTGGAAATTAGTGACTATCAGACAGATTCAATGACATCCTTTTTCTTTCATTCACAGGACATTTGGCTTGTAGATAAGCTTTGACCCCAAATATTTTGACCCATTGCAGTCAAATGGTCAATATTTATGTTCACTGCCAAGATCAAGTCGGCATGGGAGACCAAAAAATTTCATTTATCTTGACCTTTGATGTTCGCCAAAAGAGACGAATCAACCTAAATATATGGGTCAAGTAAAAATATCCATGCAACAGACTGTCAAAGTTTCGTCACTGATCAAACTATATTTTTCAGTCCATATTCCAAATTATTGTAATATTCATGTTTTCTCTCATGTTTTGGTATATCGTCATCGCATTATTAAATAAGCTTTACTCAGTACTGTCACACAGGAAGCTTGACACCTTTCTTCAAGAGAGAGCAAGAGAGAGAGAGAATTGAGGTTTAATATCGCGTTCTACAGTATTTCAGCTATGTAGCGACGGTCAAACAAAATTCTAGATATTCCAGGTTACACTTTTAAAAACTGATAAAGAAATATCAGCCAGGGTAAATTACAATGGTCAGCTGAGTAAAAATACATTCATCAAAATGTGTTCCCTTGCCTATTTTTGAGGTGATTATAGGGAAGATTTCTATCGTCACCAAAATATACCCTAAAGCACATCTCCATGAATCATAACCATCGTAATTTCCACAGGCTGTTACTTCAGTGTGTATTTTTAGCCCACCATCACCAGATGGTGGGCTGTTCAAATCGCTTTTTGTCCGTGGTCCGTCGTCCGTCAGTCCGTCCGTCCGTCGTCCGTCCGTAAACAATTTCTTGTTATCGCGATTTCTCAGGAACTGCTGCATGGATCTTTCTCAAATTTGGTACACAGGTTCTCCTTGGGGTCTAGGTGTGCAAGAAACCTTTTTTGGTCCGATTCGAAAATCCAATATGGCCACCAGGCAGCCATCTTGGATTTCCCCATGAAACCTTGTTATCGCGATTTCTCGGGAACTACTGCATGGATCTTTCTCAAATTTGGTACACAGGTTCCCCTTGGGGTCTAGGTGTAAGAAACCTTTTTTGGTCCGATTCGAAAATCCAATATGGCCACCAGGCAGCCATCTTGGATTTCCCCATGAAACCTTGTTATCGCGATTTCTCGGGAACTACTGCATGGATCTTTCTCAAATTTGGCACACAGGTTCCCCTTGGGGTCTAGTTGTGCAAGAAACCTTTTCTGGTCCGATTCGAAAATCCAATATGGCCACCAGGCAGCCATCTTGGATTTCCCCATGAAACCTTGTTACCGCGATTTCTCAGGATACTGCATGGATCTTTCTCAAATTTGGTACATAGGTTCCCCTTGGGGTCTAGTTGTGCAAGAAACCTTTTTGGTCGATTCGAAAATCCAATATGGCCACCAGGCAGCCATCTTGGATTTCCCCATGAAACCTTGTTATCGCGATTTCTCGAACTACTGCATAGATCTTTCTCAAATTTGGTACACAGGTCCCCCTTAGGGTCTAGTTGTGCAAGAAACCTTTTTTGGTCCGATTCGAAAATCCAATATGGCCGCCAGGCAGCCATCTTGGATTTCCCATGAAACCTTGTTATCGCGATTTCTCAGGAACTACTGCATGGATCTTTCTCAAATTTGGTACACAGGTTCCCCTTGGGGTCTAGTTGTGCAAGATACCTTTTCTGGTCCGATTCGAAAATCCAATATGGCCACCAGGCAGCCATCTTGGATTTCCCCATGAAACCTTGTTATCGCGATTTCTCAGGAACTACTGCATGGATCTTTCTCAAATTTGGTACACAGGTTCCCCTTGGGGTCTAGTTGTGCAAGATACCTTTTTTGGTCCGATTCGAAAATCCAATATGGCCACCAGGCAGCCATCTTGGATTTCGAAACCTTGTTATCGCGATTTCTCAGGAACTTCATGGATCTTTCTCAAATTTGGTACACAGGCCCCTTGGGGTCTAGTTGTGCACCTTTTTGGTCCGATTCGAAAATCCAATATGGCCACCAGGCAGCCATCTTGGATTTCCCCATGAAACTTTGTTATCGCGTCATTTCTCAGGAAGTACTGTATGGATCTTTCTCAAATTTGGTACACAGGTTCCCCTTGGGGTCTAGTTTGCAAGATACCTTTTTCGGTCCGAATCGAAAATCCAATATGGCCACAAGGCAGCCATCTTGAATTTCTCCATGAAACCTTGTTATCGCGATTTCTCAGGAACTACTGCATGGATCTTTCTAAAATTTGGTACACAGGTTCCCCTTGGGGTCTAGTTGTGCAAGATACCTTTTCCGGTCCGATTCGAAAAACCAATATGGCCACCAGGCAGCCATATTGGATTTTCCCATGAAACTTTATCGAGATTTCTCAGGAACTACTGCATGGATCTTTCTCAAATTTGGTACACAGGTTCCCCTTGGGATCTAGTTGTGCAAGATACCTTTCCTGGTACGATTTGAAAATCCAGTATAGCCACCAGGCAACCATCTTGGATTTCCCCATGAAACTTTATCGTCATTTCTCAGGAACTACTGCATGGATCTTTCTCAATTTTGGTACACAGATTCCCCTTAGGGTCTCGATATGCAAGATCCCTTTTTCGGTCCGAATCGAAAATCCAATATGGTCACCAGGCGGCCATCTTGAATTTCCCCTTGAAACATTGTTACCGTGAATTCTCAGGAAATATTTCGTGGATCTTTCTGAAATTTGGTACACAGGTCCCACATGGAGTCTAGTAGTGCAAGATACCTTTTTTGGTCCGATTCGAAAATCCAAGTTACGCTTCAAATTAATTCGGTATTCTCGAGTTGTGACGTTGCATCACAAGAGTCGGCGGACCAAACGGTGGGGCATATTCTATATATTGACTATAGAGAATATCCATACCTTCACCTTCCATATCAAGGAGTTCAAATAATTCGGAATTAAAATGTATTTCTTCAAATTTTAAATCAGCTTTCTCTGGTCCATGCAGTAGCAAGTGAACTGCTCCACCCTTTCGTCTGCCGGCGGGTCGGCTACATGAAGGGAGGTCACTCTTGTGACTCAATGTCACAACTCGACAACTGTAGACTACTGCATGTTTCGATCCAAGGGAGATAATCAGGATTCAGGCACTTTCGAAGTTTCAACATTACTGCGCAGACCGGATCCCTTCAGTATTAAGTAGTGTACATGTACCATCTTACTATTTTCAGGCTTGGTATCTTAAAAGAGATATATCAAAATAGCCGTATAAACAGAACAGAATTAGCACTCGTTCTTAATTATAAAATCTTAAGTATGTTTCATAGCTCATGCCAAAGTGTCAAAGAGGTTGGTCTTCGCTTCCAGTACCCAATGATGACACGTGCAAAAAAATAAATAAAAAAAATACTACGAAACAAAGGCGAAGAATCCTCCGTACATGTACATTCACTTTCAGACTAACTTTGCTCATTTCTCTTGTATTATAACAACCGATATAAGTACAGTTTCTAGAAATCTTGAAACTCCTGAAACTTAGATTATATCTTGGTGTTTTTCAGTGACCTTTTCCGATCCTTTTCGCTCAGATTCGAAATTCTGTAAACAAAATTACAAATCAATCGTTTGTACTTAGTAACAATGGACAAAAAGATCCTCTAGTCATTAGCTTACAATTATCGGACAATGGTGGGCGCCAAGATCCTTCAGGATCTCTCGTTTAAGAAAGGTATGTTTTTGCAGGTTTTGGATTGAAACAAAAATAACGATCGCCGATTTAATTTTACAATTTTTTAATTAAAGGAAACAGATTGAATAATATAGGTTCAGTAGATTTCAAACTTTACGTGTGAAAATACATTTACATCTCTTTAATGGTTTTCAGTGCCTTTGTACAGGATCAAAACAGATTCAATGACAACATCCATTTTCTTTCATTCACAGGACAATTGGCTTGTAGATAACCTTTGACCCCAAATATTTTGACCCATTGCAGTCACATGGTCAATATTTATGTTTACTGCCAAGATCAAGTCGGCATGGGAGACCAACAAATTTCATTTATCTTGACCTTTGATGTTTGCCAAAAGAGATGAATCAACCTAAATATATGGGTCAAGTAAAAATATCCATGCAACAGACTGTCAAAGTTTCGTCACTGATCAAACTATATTTTTCAGTCCATATTCCAAATTATTGTAATATTCATGTTTTCTCTCATGTTGTGGTATATCGTCATCGCATTATTAAATAAGCTTTACTCAGTACTGTCACACAGGAAGCTTAAAACCTTTCTTCGAGAGAGAGAGAATTGAGGTTTAATATCGCATTCAACAATATTTCAGCTATGTAGCGACGGTCAAACAAAATTCTAGATATCCCAACAAAACCAAGTCAACAACCTGCCGGGTGTTCATATGTATATATAAAAACAGTGTACTACTGGACATTATCGCTTCAACCGTGAATCGAATAACGCATTTTTTAAAGCCCGTATCCAAATACGATGGCAGTGCCAGTAAACCTCCGTAACTGTTCAACCATCAGTTAAACTCTTGACCATCACGGCTTTGCCCATTGGACTCCGCGACGCTCGCGGCCAGATGAACCTTGTAGCTGACATCCCCAGTGTTTCATCAGTAACAAAGTCACCACCTCGCTCGGTAACCATCGCCAACCCGACTTCTGGGAAGAAGAGAGAGAGAAAGAATGAGAAAGAGAGAAGTTTTAACGTCGCGTACAGCAATATTTCAGCATTATAGCAACGATCAACCAAAGTTCTAAGTATTCTAACAAAAACAAGTCAACAACTCAGGAATCCAGAAGACACAAAAATGTACATATGCAACGAACACTGTGAACAAGCTGCGGTGACAAAGTGTCAAAAACTCAGCAGTAACCTGCCCCGTTTTCCTACTGGTCTACTTTTGACGAAAGTGGTGATTTCAAGAAAACGTCACCCCTAGGGATATTGTGCGTTGCGTTTTGACACTAGTCCGTACTGCTGGTTTTCTTTATCATCACCAGTTTACCCGCGCCCGTAAACTAATGATACGGGTAGCGTTTGTTAAAATCAGTCTACATCTCTGAGATGTAATTCCCTTGTTGGTGGCAAATTAATAAATCAGCGATCAAATCAGAGCGGGCAGCCTTTGATGTCAAGGGCCGAGACGTCGGTAGAGACAAATGTTCGTACGGAAGGACGGGACTTTCGCTCATCAGGATTATCGGTGAGGCACAGACGATACCGGTGTTCAACTATCCATATCAGCTGTTAATCACCAAATATGAGCGGAAATCAACATGAAGGGTCCAAATCTCATTTGATGAGTAATTACAAGCGTCTAATCCGTCACCCTAATTCAGCCGTCGTCCATTAGAGAATATCCGCGTCCATAATCCAAAGACCTATTCCATATAACAGTATAAGCACCAAATTAAAAAAAACAATCATAGTATACATAAACATAGGCTAGTTTCCTGAAAGAGAGAAGCGGTCAACAGTTTTCAATGATGCCGGCAAGACATCATGATGTTCCAAAAACATCAACTCCGTATTGCTGATCAGTATTCTTAATCCATAATATTCATTGTAAAGTCGTCATCTAAAGAATGATGTATCTCAGTCACGCTTTGATTGTGCCTGTTCATATGAGTACCATGAGGATCTTGAAGTACAAGGGTTCATACGGCCCCTAGCCTCGGGTTAAGTGGAATTAAACACAAATAACAAAACATAACGGCATAGATCTTGCACGTTACGCTCGTATTCCGCTATCAGCAGGCGATATGTATCGCCAAATTTGAGAAACTTTGAGTGGAGGCGCTTGTTGGAATAGCCCAGTTTCTGCAACAATGTTTTGTGACGTTGATTATAATCGTCACATTTAAGACAGGATCTAGCAAATGCTACTAAGCGAGATATGTGTCATATGCAGGTCCCATTGGAATATTACTATCCAGAAAAAGATAGTTTACGATGTCAAAATTGTAATCATCCCTTTTGTCATAAAGTCGACGAGAGTGCCCGCTCCATTTCCATAGAGATATAGATTTAAATTCGATGTGCCTGTAGGGCTATATGTAGTTTCCTTCAAATCCAGTGAAGGTGGATATATCTACATGAACATCTCGAAACCAGACCTATACGTTGAACTTTGAGGGAATACCGGCAGAGGAAAAGTGGATACAAAAATGTATTAAAAGAGGTGGGAATATCCACCTTTAAAAGTGATAAAAAAAATATCAGCCTGGGTAAATTACAATGGTCAGCTGAGTAAGAATACATTCATCAAAATGTGTTCCCTTGCCTATTGTTAAGGTGATTATAGGGAAGATTTCTCTTGTCACCAACATATACCCTGAAGCACATCTCGATGAACCATAACCATCGTAATTTCCACAGGCTGTTATTTCAGTGAGTATTTTCAAAGAAAAGTATGTTTTTGCAGGTTTTGGATTAAAACAATTATGAGCTTTATTGCCGTCACACTCAAAGGAGTTTTTCGTATGCAAACATCACACATCCTTTGCTCTATGGCAAACAATTTCTGACAATATATAACATCAAAAACAGGTTTCACAAGACCCTACTAAAGTTGAAGTCCAGCAAAGTAATTACCGACAAATTCTACAATGAACTGGTCAACCAGCACCCTACTTGTCCAAAGTTCTATGGCTTACCCAAGATACACATAGAAAACGTACCGTTACGACCTATTGTGTCCTTTATTGACTTACCGTTTTACAACTTGGCAAAATATCTCACAGGCCTACTACGCCCGTTATCAGGTTCTACTACCTCTTTTGTCAAAGACACTGAAGATTTTGTCAAAATTCTCCGCGATATCGAACTGCAAGACGGAGACAGACTGGTTAGTTTTGACGTCAAATCTCTTCTCACGAAAATTCCAGTTCGTGAAACGGTTGATATTATCACCAAGAAGCTACAAGAAAACCCGGACATGTTTAAGGACTGTCCTTTTACATCAGAATCCTGGGAGAACTTTTGAAACTTTACCTATATCAGATGGAGAGATTCGTTCTTTGAAATGAATGAGGTGACTTCGATGGGTTCTCCATTATCTCCCATCGTGGCGCAGATATACATGGAAGACTTCGAATCTAAGGCCATGGAATCAAGTCAATTGAAACCAAAAGTTTGGGTTCGTTATGTTGACGATACGTTTGCCATTTTGGGACATGGTAAGGACAACCTACCGTTGTTTTTACATCTCAATTCCCAAAATCAACACATCCAGTTTATCACGGAGGTAGGAAATAACAACTAACTCGCGTTTCTGCACGTTCTTGTTTCGAAACTTCCGATGGAGAAGTTAATAATTCATTTGATACTGCGGTTATCGGAAACCAACATATACATGTACAGATCACTACATTCTCCTCACTTCAAATCAACCAATTGAGACAAAGCTGGGAGTTTTCAGATGTCTAGTTATTCGGGCTATCAAAAAGAGCTTGACCACATAACTGGAGTGTTTTTACAACATGGGTATCCTTTAAAACTAGAGCCTATAGGCTTTTTTATATATCGATGTCTGGGAATCATAGAAACGACTGGTATTTGTCATGCCTGTGATCATCAGCATACTTCACGGTTCACCACGGTTTTTGGGCAAAACCTAAATAGTCAAGTATTTTATTTTTATCAAAATAATACCAGAAGCAAATGAACTAGAATTCTGCACGTTACAGCTTGACCCGTTGCAATGCATTGGTTACCCAGCCTCCCTTCAAATAACATTTGACATTGTTCGCAAAAAGATTGGCAAGTTTTATGTTCGCACGATTCAAAATCGAGGGATGCATCATTGGAGATTGAGCTGATGCTGAAATTTGAATAGCAATCCTGATCCTCCATCCAGGTCTGTGTACGCCGTACTGGTACATAACAAATAGTGCTCAAACGGTTCGTTGAAAATAACAGCAACAGACGGGAGGGGAAGGGAAGAATTTGGCTTAATGTCACACTCAAGTTTGTTTCACTCATGTGGTGAGTCAGTTTTGGTTGGTGGAGGAAGCCGGAGTACCCGGAGAGAACCACCGCCCTTCGGCAAGTAACTGACAAACTTTCACACATGGACCAGCTGGGCTCGAACCCGTGCCGGTTCAGCGGTGTGAGGCTAGCGGTCACCAGCGAAGCGCCTTAGACCACTCGGCCACCGAGGGCCCTTTACAGACGGATGCATGCTTCGTCTTGTTCATAGAAAAGTCAAGCTTATAAGGGAGATATGCTGTAGAATGATCTCTTGGTTGTCTTCGAGAGAATGAAACATGGGCGTCTCTCCAGTTTTGCTTACATCTTTGTTCAAAGGGGATGAAATATAGGATTGCTGACCTGGCTTTTATTTTGCTCGATTCTGAGAAAATAAGAGGTCATGAATGCGACTTGGCACTACTAAAAATTATGACCGATCTTATATCTATGACAAACCCATATTCTGCCAAGGTACGGCCAGAGATGAGGACTAATCCTATGAAACATACATAATTAATCACATCCATTATCAATGTTAAAACCATAAATGTCTCTCTCTCTCTCATCCACCACATTGTGCTCTTGCATTTCATCTACGATCTTACATGTGTGAGGATGTGGAAGGGTCTAGTAAGCAGGGGGTGATGTAGCCTAGATTTAGATATATTTAGCTGACTGTACCCTATGCCACATGTATATGGCAGCGCTAACAGCACCAATGTCCTTTCAATCCATTTTTAAATCATGTTAACAAAATTAGTAATTGTAAACACGAATGTATAATGAGATATAAATCAAGCATTATGTTGATGGGCTGCAAAATCCGTATGAGAGGTGGCCCTTCAATTTCAATCAAAAAATCCTTTGTCTGTCTGACAATAATAAACTTCATTAACAGATGAAATGCCAATAAATTGTGCTATTTAAGTTTACTGCCTATAGTGCCACTCAATGAACAATATCACGAAACTACAAGATGACGCAAAATCCTCAGATGTGGCCTGGGGTATGTAGATATTGGACTCAAGTCATCAGAATTTACACCAGCTACACCAAAATCTTTTCAGCACATTGACTATCCTTCAAGACCATTGTAATAAAATTTCAAAGAAATCAGACAAGCCGTTCAGACGAAATCGTCCGAGACAGGTTTACCTATACTCCGACTACAGCGCCACCTAGTGGTGAGCAGCGGGTATCGAAACACAACCAGACAAATTTCCCAGGCCTAAGCAGATAGCACACAAAGTCTGACCCGAAAATATTTAACGGTTTCAGAGGATTTCAGAGATATTCACGTCTAAAGTCGCGGCGGCGACGAATCCGGCGGAGCCGTTTCTCATGAATACATAAGAGCATCCACTTTGTGGAAATGCTCTAATTCTTTATGGAAGAGGGCTGGTTAGAGGATTTGGATATAACACTTGATCAAGCTGTTGGTAATTAACTCTTTACCATATCATGGATTAATGACAAAAGAATTTATGGCCAATATTACTCTGAGTAAGCTACTTGTACATATTAGTTGCTAAAGCTGACAAAACTGGGTCAGCAGAAGAACTGACCTAGAAAGCTACCCACACTTTGCTGTAGGTACAATGTACATGAAAACCACTGGCTTCAGTGGCTGTCACATTGCTGAAGAGGGTCTCAAGGAGAGGGAACTCTCAAATTCATTTGCCAAAATTTCCTTTCAAACACAGTGAAAACATGAAATTGGAAATGCAGTATACAACAAATATACATTAATATTGACCAAACAAGCCATTTCATGTCGAAAAAATTGTGACATACACAGACCAAAAATCAACCAGCATTTTCCTCTTATAGTCCCTGGTTTAGCAGACGACAGTCTCTGGTCTAGCAGACGACATACTTTTACCTAGAAACATCAAACCCTCAAAAACAACTGAGCACTTGAAAAAACATCAAAACACATCTACTGTATTCAGCTTACATAAAAGAACAACAAAAAGAATTCAAAAGACAAAAAACAGGTTATCAAGAAGAAAAAGCTTCAGAACTATTTCTTTCAGTGCAGGAACTTTGTTTTGTGCAAGAGTAAACCGGGCACTTTCTGTTACAAGAGTTACAGCTCCCCTATATATATACCTGGATGACCCCTAGGGTCATCAGACCCTAACGGGTCTACATCAATATATGAAAAGCTGCGGAAGGTAATAGGCAGTTGTGGAAACAAAGCAACCGGTCCTTCCACGAATAGAGATGACAAATCTACACGTCCAGCGGGAACCATTAAGTTACCATATGTTCGCGACCTACGTGAAAAATTACGCCGCATTCTCAGCAAGTACGACTACAGGGATTTATTTGCTTCTGGTTGCACACTGGGCAATCTGCTGACAAAGGTGAAAGACCGAGAAGAAGAGACTGCGACGAAGAACACCGTAGAATGCCGACAGAAACATGTCGACCCCTGCAATGCAGAATAACGGAACACAAGAGAGCGATACCTTTCTGAGATTCCTCAATATCAGCCCGTGGTGAACATGCTTGGGCTTGTATTTGAGATGTGCAATGGAATTGTTGACGGACTCTAACCAAGGAATCCCACGGGTACACAAAAAAGTTTAAAGAAGCTCTTTTCATTAGGTTACATAACGCAAATTTGAATCGAGATCGCGGAATGCAAATTAACAGAATTTGGGAACGGCTGGTCCAATATCTTCGGTGATTCCACTATTATTCAATATATACTGTATCTGAACTGGTACTACATTTGTACATTTTATATCTATATTAGTGGCATATGTAAATACCATACCGGTTAAATACTATATATGTATATGTTGTGATATAGGGCTCGGACCACTAAAAAAAAGTCCCTAGCCGTTAACCCCTCTAAATAACCTCTGCCATAGAGGACAAGTTTTTGTGCTGAGTTTTTCCCCAGCTTCCTTTTGATAATGAGACAAGGGCTTGCATGGCCAACATTAAGCATGACAAGTGCCCTTTTGAGTTGTGACTTTTATTTTGAATTCACTGCATAATTCATGCCAGTCTGAGGCACTATATGCAGGTGCGTAGACTCTGCTTTTTCCGGGTAAGTTATTCGCCGGAAGTACGGTGCTTGCCAACAGGACGCTATGGCTCGAAATTTTGATGGGCGACCCCCGCCAAGAAGTTGATGGCGATGCATGAATGGAACTACAAACTGCCAGGAGATGAAAGTCCAAAAATAATTATTGAATCAGCCAGGTGCAGTTTCAATAACATGGCCGTCAATGTAATTTTAATAGTGGTCCGAGCCCTAAAAGCTTAAACACAGAATATATATGTCACCGGTTCAGGTAAGTCATACGAGGAGGCTGGATGTCAATCTCTCACTGATGTCAATTTCATAGTTTAGCTATAAAGATGACGGAGTTGTATACCACGTGGAGAGCAAAATATTCCGAAGAAAATTAATTATAATAGCCAATTAGGCTCGAATGGAGCATGTTTACTGTGGACTGGGGTGCAGAAGAACCAGACACCCCATTACGGAGTGATTAATATCCAGCCTTTTGGAAAGAAAACATGGAGATTAATTCACGTACATCGTTTGAAATTTGTTTTGCATCATAATATAAATTCAGAAGAATTCACCAGTGACATAAGCCACTTATGTCATCAGCCAAGGTGTCACAATATTGCACACCTAAGCGCAGAAGTCAGTTTTGTTAATAATCAGACAGAGGTGTAGGGCCATGGAGAAATGTCCAGGTCATGTATTTTTGGGCAAACTTAATCAATATATCTATGTGTTATGTCTCACATGAAGAGTGAGCGGGTGAATATGATTAAACGTCGATTTTGACTATTGGGTCGTATTCCTTTTCACACCCTGCAACCCCATGGGTAGGATCCTATTCCTGTTTACACCCAAAACACCACAGGCGGGGGGTCATTCTTTTTCACACCCGGGAACCCCACGGGGCCCCAGTTAGTCGCCTCTTATGAAGAGTGGTCCCATTGTCGCCATTCCTAGTACATGCATTTCTTATTCAATTTATGTGTATTTGTGTATTAATTCCTGCCATAATCTGGTTATCGTAAGGCATAATAAATATACAAATCTTTCAAAATATTTAGCTCATTTTCTGTGGTGCATAAACCTTGTTGTCTGGGTAAATTGCCCTCTCACTGTGACCATGGTGACCTGTATTTGTGCTCCAATATTGATATATTTTATATTATCCCATATCACTGCAGTGAAAATATGGCTTTTATTTAACTGATACTGTTGACCATCTCATCGTCAGGTATAAATAAAATGTTTTATTGTCATTTTAAGACCCACAGACTTTGCGTTGATGCGTTTTATGTGATAAAGAATCAATGATACAAGTTTCATTAATTCATCTCATACCAAGTACGGCATAGGTTCATATAGCTCGAGAGTTTCCTTCGTAGTTTTGTTGACCCCGCCCTCAAGCAGCACGTGCGTTTCCAGCCGAGACAAGAGCTCTACCGATTGATTTCATAACTTAGACAAATAAATATATATATATTTCATCTCAGAATCACATTCCCGGATTCCTGTGTAAAAACAAGCCCTTCATAACTGCCCCCCCCCCCCGCCCCCTCCACTTAATGGAATACCCACCTCCCATATTTTTTTTCTTATTTTGTTCCAAATCATTTCCAGGTTTGAGACACCGATGACATCCTCTCTCCCCTCTCACAATATCTCCCCTTAAGGCAAGGCAAGATAAAAAGGCAAGGTGATGGCCAATAAAATCAAAATGGTAATGGCTATCAATGTATTATTAGTGTTCGGCCTTCAGCAATAAATAGTGATTTAACTTCTGATCAACATTAATTGATGTGTAGAAGAAATTATGTCTCAAGTCCGAAAAGCAGCATAACAACAAACATATTTTATACTTCTAGTTGAACTATGCAAATGTGCTTCAAGAAAACAGACACCGAGCTGGAATACATCACCTCCGTATCCCATATAAAGAATGAATCATTTGTCAACAGTTCAAGAGAGAGAGAGAGGGAAAATTAAGGTTTAACGTCGCGTTCAGCAATATTTTAGCTATATAGCGACGATCAAACAAAATTCTATGTACTCAAGCCAATAACTTAGTAATCCAATACATTAAAACATACGCACATTAAAACTTATGCGACAAACCGATTTCTCTCAAATAACCCAACACACAGTCCTTTCTCACCCGGCTAAAAAGATCTTCCATGTAGTCGCTCGATAAAAAAGAATCTCTTACAATCTTAAAATCTATGCAGTCGATAAGAATATGTTTCATTGTGAGATCTCCATGGCATGGAATACACCTTGGGAGAGGCTAAACCGGCCCATGACCAAAACACAGACAACTTGGTACAGACTTTAATATAGATGTCCAGTATTCAAGCTTCTGTTAGAGCAGTCTTTAGTTCCAGCACAGTCTGTCTTGTACAGTGTCAATTTTGCGCACATATGGTCTGCGGGGAAACGTAAATTCCATGAAGGTGCAAAAACCTGCCAAATGGAAGGGAAATGTGCGATCAAAATGAAAACTCTGTAATAACATTCAGTAGAACACAATTATTATTTTCTCAATCATTTTGCGTTACATTCATGGGGTCCTTTTCATTCAGGCAAGATCCCGCAACATCGGAAATAGAATAAATTTAAATTTAAGTCAGACCTTTTTATACACCATTTTATAGCTGAAATCAATACAATTTCTCTATATATAGTTATTGAAAGTGACATCAATCTTTGTTATGGCCAGAGTGTTTGTGATTGTGTATCACTGTCATTTTAGGGCCTCATACGAAAACCGTTTTCTGCTCCTCAATCGAATCCCAATCGAGATCTTCAGGCAAGGTACCGACATACCAAATTTGGAAAGAATCACTCGAGGTTTTCAAACACTATTTTTGGCGCCATCTATACACGAATTGGCACGAAAACAATATCAAGCAGACCTCGGGGCAAGGTACTCACACACCAAATTTTAATAAATTATATACTTTACGTTGGAATTTTGCGTTGTTTTGATTTTTGCCTCTTTTTTCCGAACAAGCAATGTTCGAATTTCGAAGTTACAGTTTCAATCGCTGTGAATGGTAGTGTATGGATCGCGTATGAATGAACCCTAACTGTTTGTTTTAGACCTGAAAACACGGAGTCTCGGACGAGCCTTAGCATCTCAGCCGCGCTTCGAGGACCGAATAAAATCGTAAGTAGTAGTAAAAGCGTAACTCGAGCCTGATTAGGTGAAGATAACTCTTGCTTTGGGAAATCATGTCCGCTATATTTCCGGCAAAAGATCATACGCAGTTGTGAAGTGGTAGGAAAATGGGGTTTCGATTGAATTTGGTGTCTAGGTGGACCATCCTTGGTCCAAATAGGCCGTATGTGATCACATTTGAAGTTCTCGAGATGGTAGAGTCCAACTAGATAATTGTCTAGAAATGACGTCACGCTGCGCATGCGCAGTCGCGCAGTTGTATAGAAAGATGACCCCACTGAATATAGCGTGACCCATACATTACTAATTCAAATTTATGAAATGAATAATGAAGTGTGTGAAATGAGAAAGAATCCTATGTTTGTCAACAGGACACTTCTCGCATTCTTGGCTTCAAAATTACCCGAGAGGAATTTCAGTTTGGAGAAGAAGGTTCTTTCAGCTCTGTGGTTGTTAGCAAATGAGGAGTCGTTTCGCGATGTTGCTGACAGATTTGGGATGAGCAAAGGCTCTTTGCAACTGGGATTGCTGAGTGTATGTCGTCGTCTGTCACTGCACATGGGTGAGTTCATTGAGTGGCCATCCGCAGATGAACTTTCCGTGGCAGCAAATGGACATGCCGAGACGTGGATTTCCGGATGCGGTGGGCATCATTGATGGTTTACACATTGAAATACCTGGTCCAAAAGAGAACAGAGCCTCATTCATACACCGCAAGAAATTTCCCAGTACCCAAATCCAGGGAGTGTGCGACAGTACGTTGAAATTCCGTGACATCTACGTAGGATGGCCAGGATCACTTCACGACACCATCAAAATACCACCTGATCGGATATTCGGCATACGGCCTTAGGAGTATATGATGGTAAAATTCCTAGACAACGGTTACCTCACACGTGTAGAGAAAACTTCAACAGATGTCTGTCCTCAACTCGAGCCAACATCAAAATGGCGTTTGGTATGCTAAAGAGCAAGTGGCGTCAGCTGATATTCCTTGACATGAGGTTGATTGACGAGATGCCAACGGTGATTAGTGCGCCTGTGTTCTACTAAATTTCAGGCTTGATTATGAGGGTAAGGACGAAGAAGATTTAGAGCAGTTGGTGCCGACTGAGGATGATGAAGATTCACCTTTCGATCACATCGATCGTCCAGCCGCAGTAGCAAATCGGTTGGTTATCACCAATTTACTGATGTGATTTTACAAGCGTCTAGTCCGTCATTCATAATCCAGCCGTCGTCCATTAGAGAATATCCGCGTCCATAATCCAAAGACCTATTTCATATTCCATATAACAGTATTAGCACCAAATTCAAAAAGACAATCATAGTATACATAAACATAAACTTGTTTCCTGCAAGAGAGAAGCGGTCAACAGTTTTCAATGATGACGGCAAGACATCATGATGTTCCAAAAATATCAAATCCGTAGCGCTGATCAGTATTCTTAACCCGAACAGATCTCTGAGACTGACCGTGCCTTATTACCGATTTGATACATCCGCGGTCATTGCGCACCAGCGCACACAACGGAAGGAGAGATTGAGTGAGCCTTCACCGGACATATATCTGAGCTCTTGAAGAAAACAAGAGGGGAAATAGTTGTGGCTATGCCAAATTGGATGGAAACGTACGATATATACCAACACTTTTATTAGTTCACATTTTCGAATAGACACACTCAATAAGTTTTCCCCTTCTTATCAATAAACCCCGAGTTTATATACATGCTCTGTAATTGCCCCTTGGACTATGTACGCTGGTTAGCAACGATCACGAATGTGACAATTGATTTATCCGTAGAACTATATTGGAAGCGGGAGTGGGATGGGGCTTGATTCCCAGTAGAATGCCTCATTTAATTATTATCAACTGTATTTTTTAATGGAGTTTAAGAGAGAGAGAGAGAGAGAGAGAGAGAGACAGAGAGAGAGAAAATTAAGGTTTAATGTCGCGTTCAGCAATATTTCAGCTATATAGGGACGATCAAACAAAATTCTAAGCACTCAAGCCTATAACTTAGTAATCCAACGTATTAAAACATACACACATTAAAACTTATGTAACAACCCGATTTCTCTCAAATAACCCAAGATGCAATCCTCCCTCAGCCGACTAAAAAGATTTTCCAAAGTAGTCGCTCGATAAAAAGCTTCTCTTACAATCTTAAAATCTATGCATTCGATAAGAATATGTTTCACCGGGAGATGTTCATGGCATGGAATACATCTTGGGATTGGCTTTTTTCCTGTTTTTGTAAATTTTCGTGGATTAATCGTGTATGGCCGATTCTACATCGCCTGATCACGGTTTGATCGAAACGTTTCTGGCTGTTCAAATGAGTGTAGCCTAAAGGGTTTTTTTAACTCATGATGTTTGTTATTATTCACAGCATCCCACAAAAATTGAAACAGCCGTCTCACATAAGTACAGATAGAGGGTCTGAAATCGCTATATGGAATTCCAACAGAATCAGCCTTATCATCTAGGGCTGCCCTAGCCATCCTATCAGCCTCAGTATTACCTTCGATGCCAACGGGACTAGCTAGGTAACCAACAAAACAAAAATATCAATCTCTTGATCCAATCTAGTCATGTAGTTGTAGAATACTCAAGATAGTGGGATTAGTCGAAGTTCCCCTTCCAATCGCTTGGAGGCATGACCGTGAATCTGAGAATATGACACATTTGTTGCTTTTAGGGGACCCAATACATGTACCTTCTAAAGCCAACTATATGGCTTTTGTTTCTGCAATGAAGAGTGTGACGAGTGTGGGTCGTCATGCAATATGAATATATACATGTGTTGTGTACTTCTTGAGGAAGTGCAAATATTCCCAGGTTTTGTTGTATTCTTGCTGAGTTAGTTTTCGGTATTCGAACTAGTGTACTGTATGGGAGTTCATATATTTTCCTGAAATGTAGATGTTTATGACTGTATGGAATTGGATTGTACACTGGTCCTACAATTTAATACATGTCCAGTTGTAAGCTGGGAATATAGCTTTGAGACTTAGGTTAACTATATTTTGATATTGAATTGTTCTTTAAACTCGCGTAATATAGTAAATAGTCACGTAATAAATTCTGAAATGGTCATTGGTCTATCTTTAGCTCATTGCGAATATTTTGTCTAGTATTGAGTATTATAACTTAGGCATCTGCAGTCTAGCTTGCAGGTTATTTGCACACTCATTGACAGTACGTCTTGTAGTTCGAACTGAAAATCGCTAATTACTGAAGTTACTTTGAATTATTGATGTTTCGATGTTAAAACTGTCAGTATGTCGGCACCTCTTCCCACTACCCTTATATGTGTTGTAATTTTACCTTGTATAGGCATTTACATGGCTGTGTAGTTCGGTCTTATTTGGCAGTTCTAAGCGATAAATCCACAGACATTATTCCTCATCTCTCGGAGGCCGACATCTTTGTTTTGGACACTGATATTCTCTAAACCAGATATACTACACATTGTTTCAGATAAAACTATAAGCGTATTCTGAATAGATTATTTATTCTTGTAAACTATATTGATTGTTTGTTTTGGAACTGAAAGAATTGCATGAATTCATTAAGTATTTCTAACTTTGAAGCATATTTGAGATTTTGAAACTTTGGGTTTGAGAATATGGTGCTGACGTGTATATAAGCGGGAGATTCGATTTCATCTACGACTTGGTCCTAATATTTGACCGTGTCCACATCATTTCAGCTCTCTCTTACAGCCTTGAAATTACAGATACAGATACACAGAGGTATGGTAAATTTACCATTTATTTATTACAGACCCGACTTGAAGGTTGACTGTTTTAGAACTTCACTTTCTCTCATACTTCTCTGAATATATGGGGCTTATGACAGATTGTTGGATGTGATAAAACTTTCCTCCTCCTGTCATCGTGAACAGATATTGGACAAGCAAGCCTACATTTACCCAATGATAATAGCATAAAGAATTCGCAGAATTTCTGTCATTTATTAATTGTCCAAGTGCAGCACCTCATGGAGGCATGGGGTGCACTGCTGCAGTAGTCATCCATTTTAGCGTCATTGGCAACCCCATGAAGGTATTGGGTAGTTACAACAGCATTCAACTGCAGGTGTTCTATTGATACCATATAGGTACACCAGCATATCACTGGGTGTATATCAAGTATTCAACTACAATCATTCCATCTTACAACAGAAGGTACCACCGCGTATCAATGGGGCATTGATTGGAGTAGTTGACTGCAGCCATCCTTCTGGGACCACAAAGGGGCCCCACGGGTACATCAATAAGTATTTGGTTTCAGGTGTTTGGCATTGATTTATAAAGATACTACAGGAATTTACCTTGCTTCTATACATTCAGCACCTTTATTGTATAAAATATAAGCTACTACACAATCAAGAACTTGTGTCATTGTATCAAATATGTCCAACAAAGAATAAAAGAGCTTATTGGTTAATCCGATATACTGGTGTTGAGTTCACTACTTCGTATTTATTCTGATATTACCGATGGGTAATAACTATTTATCTCCGTGAATACGGTTCACATTGAATATCTTTATTTTGAAACCTGATCATGGACTTCACTAAAGCTTAAGCGAGGCTTTATCGCTACAATATCGAATTTTTACCTGATAGAGAGATTTTAGTTTTGGAACTAAAGATAGTAGCACATGCTACTCTCTCATCATCTTTAGAACCATCTGTATAAATCTGTATTTTTCTCTCAGTAGACCAAATTATTGGGCATACAAGAGCTGGCTCGTGTCTGCCTTTTTATATTCGTTAGAGAAATATCTACTTCTGTAGATATAATATTCGTTGTAAAGTCGTCATCTAAAAAATGATGTATCTCAGTCACGCTTTGATTGTGATTGTTCATATGAGTGCCATGTGGATCTTGAAGTACATGGGTTCATACGGCCCCCAGCCCCAGGTTAAGCGGAATTAGAAACAAGTTACGAAACGTAGCGCCAGAGATCTTGTACGCTACGTTCGTATTTTTTTATCAGCTTATCAGCATGCGATATGTATCGCCAAATTTGAGAAACTTTGAGTGGAGGCGTTTGGTGGAATAGCCCTGTTTTATAAGTTTCGGTAACGTTGATTAAAATCGTCACATTTAACACAGGATCTAGCGAATGCTACTAAGCAAGATGTGTATACGCCATATGCAGGTCCCACTGGAATATTACTGTCCAGAAAAAGCTCCAAGTCCAGCGTTCACCACCTCAACGATGGAAATCAAGTGATTACTGACAGAGTGGAAATTGCAAATAAATTAGGAGAAACAATTGCCAAAAACTCTTCATCAGAAAATTATGTACCTAAATTTCAAAGTTTCCGGAAAAGAGTAGAGAAAAAAGAAATTAAATTCACCTCTGGTAACCATGAAGGCTATAACGCTTCGTTTACAATAGAAGAACTTCATGCTTCTCTCACGAAAGCTCATGATTCTGCTGCAGGCCCTGATAATATTCATTATCAGCTTTTGAAACATCTACCGGAATCATCTCTAGAAA
This sequence comes from Hanleya hanleyi, assembly GCA_036873755.1. Classification (NCBI taxonomy): domain Eukaryota; kingdom Metazoa; phylum Mollusca; class Polyplacophora; order Lepidopleurida; family Hanleyidae; genus Hanleya; species Hanleya hanleyi. The sequence goes on along the minus strand of JAVTVY010014630.1, from coordinate 23,080 downwards.
TCCTATTACGCATATTCAATAGACTTTGGTATAGAGAGGAATTCCCTCCGTCATGGCACAATGCCATAGTTATATAAGTACCAAAGCCTGGTCGTGACCATACAGACCCTGGTAATTATCGTCCGATTTCATTGACTAGCTGTGTTTGCAAAACAATGGAACGCATGATAAATGATCGCCTTGTTTGGTACCTAGAAACTGAAAAGAAACTTACTGATATTCAAGCTGGTTTCCGTAAAAATAGAAGTACCATTGATCATTTAGTCAGATTAGATTCGTATGTTAAGAATGCTTTCGCCAAGAACGAACATGTGGTTTCTATCTTTTTTGATTTAGAAAAAGCCTACGATACTACATGGAAATACGGGATTCTTAAAGATCTTCAAAAGATGGGATTAAAAGGTCGTTTACCCGTTTTTATTTCCAACTTTTTGAATGATAGACAATTCCAAATTCGTTTGGGTACAACTATGTCTGACCATTTTGATCAAGACCAGGGTGTCCCACAGGGCAGTATTTTGTCTACTACTCTGTTTAGTATCAAGATCAACAGCTTGGCTGCAGTTCTGAATAAATCAATTGATGGCTCACTTTTTGTAGACGATTTCAATATATCGTGTAGTGGGAAAAGTATACACAATATTGAGAGAACATTACAACTTTGTCTATACAGAATTCAGAAATGGTGGCTGGAAAATGGCTTCAAATTCTCCAGAGCTAAGACAAATTGTATACACTTTTGCAGAAAATATTTCCAGCACAAAGATCCAGAACTAAAATTAGACGGAACTGAAATCAAAGTAGTAAAAGAGGTCAAATTTCTAGGCATATTGTTTGATCAACGACTAACATTCAAATCACATATAAATTGCTTAAAAGCCAAATGCACGAAAGCTCTAGATTTGTTGAAAGTCGTTGCCAGCTATAAGTGGGGGGAGATCAGCAAACTCTCCTTCGTTTATATCGATCGCTTGTTCGTTCCAAACTCGATTATGGTTCTATTGTTTACAATGGTGCAAGCAAGTCAAACTTGGCAAAGCTAGATCCTATTCTCCATCAAGGACTAAGGCTTTGCCTCGGTGCGTTCAGAACATCACCCAAAGAAAGCTTGTATGTGGAAGCAGATGAATTTCCTTTAGAACTTCGGAGAATTAAATTATCGCTGCAATATATCACAAAACTGCGTTCGAACCACTCAAATCCTGCATATAACTGTGTTTTCAACCCTGAGCACGCAGATTTATATTCGCAAAAACCCTCGATTATTCCACCTGTTGGAATCCGTATGAAACCACACCTTGTAGCAGCTGGTATTAAAGTTAGTCAGATTTTACCTAACGAGCTCTTGCCAACTCCACCATGGCAGTTAGCCACGCCAGAGGTAGATATTTCACTGACTAAATATAAAAAGGCAGACACGAGCCAGCTCGTGTATACACAAGAATTTGGTCTACTGAGAGAGAAATGCAGTTCACATCAGGCTATTTATACAGATGGTTCTAAAGATGGTGAGAGAGTAGCATGTGCTACTATCTTTAGTTCCAAAACTAAAACGTATCGACTGCCAGGTAAAAGTTCCATATTTACTGCAGAAGCAAAAGCTTTATTATCAGCTTTAGAAGGTATTGGATCCACTAGAAGGAAAAAATATGTCATATTCTCAGATTCACTGTCATGCCTTAAAGCAATTAAAAATGGAAATTCCACTCATCCCACCATCTTGGAAATTCTACAATTATATGACACCAGATTTGATCAGCAGATAGATATTGTGTTTTGTTGGGTGCCTATCGTGGACATCAAAGGCAACACTGAAGCTGATACATTGGCTAAGGCAGCTCTAGATGAAGAAGTTGACTGGCCCACTGTTTCAATCTTTGTGGGATACTATGGATAATAAACTTCACGAGTTCAAAAAAACGGTTGGTTATACTCACCTGAACAGTCATAAACGTTTCGACCAGGCCATGATTAGACGATGTAGGATCGGTCACACACGGTTTACTCATGAATATTTACTAAAACAGGAGCCGATTCGAAGGTGTATACCTTGCCATGAAGATCTCACGGTGAAACATATTCTCATAGACTGCATAGATTTTAAGACTGTAAGAGATACTTTTTATCGAGCGACTACACTGGAGGATCTTTTTAGCAGGGTGAAAGAGGATTGTATTTTAGGTTATTTGAGAGAGATTCGTAATGTTTGTACCTGTTTTAACGCATCAGTTTACCGAGTTTTTGAATTGATTACTTAGAATTTTGTTTGATCGTCGCTATATAGCTGAAATATTGTTGAATGTGACGTTAAACCTTGATTCTCTCTCTCTCTTACTGTCCAGAAAGGGATAGTTTACGATGTCGAAATTGTGATCATCTCTTTTGTCATAAAGTCGACGAGAGAGAATGCCCGCTTCATTTTTATAGAGATATAGATCTAAATATGATGTGCCTGTAGGGCTGTTTCCTTCAAATCCAGTGAAGGTGGATATATATCCTCCAGTGAAGGTGGATATATATCCTTCACTGCGTCATTTATATAGCGACTATCCACAGCGAGAAGATCGTCTATATAGCGTTTGGTGAATGAGAAGGAACAGGCTTTGAATGGATCGGTTTTTGAAAGCGCCTGCATTGGAGGGTTTCTTCAAATAGAGATCGGCGAACTGAGGTTTGAAAAAAAACAGTTATATGCAGCTTTCGAGTGATTTGATCGCAATTTTGTGATATATTGCACTGATACTTTAATTCTTCAAAGTTTTAAAGGAAATTCATCTGCTTCGACATATAAGCTTTCTTTAGGGGATGTTCTGAACGCTCCAAAATGAAGTCGTAGCCCTTGATGGAGAATAGGATCTAGCTTTGCCAATTTTGACTTGCTTGCTCCGTTGTAAACAATAAAGCCATAATCAAGTTTGGAACGAACAAGTGATCGATATAAATGCAGAAGTGTTAGCTGATCTCCTCTCCAGTTATAGTTGGCAACTATCTTCAACACATCAAGAGCTTTCGTGCACTTAGCTTTCAAGCAATCTATATGCGATTTGAATGTTAGTCGGTGGTCAAACATTCCTAAGAATTTGTCCCCTTTTACCACTTTGATCTCAGTTCCATCTAATATAAGTACTGGATCTTTGTGCTGGGAATATAAGGGCATACAAGCCATTTCCTATACACCATTTCTGAATTCTATTCAGACAATGTTGTAATGTTTTCTCAATATTGTGTATAGTTTTCCCACTGCACGAAATGCTCAAATCGTCTACAAAGAGTGAACCATCAATTGATTTATTCAAAACTGCAGCTAAGCTGTTGATCTTGATACTAAACAGAGAAGTACACAAAATACTGCCCTGTGAGGCACCTTGATCTTGGTCGAAATGATCAGACATGGTTGTACCCAACCAAACTTGGAATTGTCATTCAAAACGTTCGATATGAAAATGGGTAAACGGCACTTTAATCCCATGGTGTGAAGGTCTTTTAGAATCCCGTATTTCCATGTAGTATCATAGGCTTTTTCTAAATAAAAAAAATATGGAAACTACATGTTCATTCTTGGCGAAAGCATTCTTGACGTAAGAATCTAATCTGATTTAATGGTCAACGGTACTTCTATTTTTACGGAAACCACTCCAGCTTGAATATCAGTAAGTTTCTTTTCAGTTTCCAGGTACCAAACAAGGCGATCATTTATCATGCGTTCCATTGTTTTACAAACACAGCTGGTCAGTGGAATCAGTGGATAATTACCAGGGTCTGTATGGTTACGGCCAGGCTTCGGTACTGGTATAACGATGGCATTAAGCCTACTCTTTTCCAGAGTTTGTTCAATATGCTTAATAGAATTTCTAGAGAAGATGTGGGTAGATGTTTCAAAAGTTGCTAATGGATATTATCAGGGCCTGAAGCAGAATCGTTAGTTTTCGAGAGAGAAGCATGAAGTTCCTCAATTGTAAACATAGCGTTATTGCCTTCATGGTTTCCAGAGGGAAATTTGATTTCATTTTCCTCTTCTCTTTTCAGATTTTGAAGTGAACTTTCCGGACTTCCATCTACCATATTCCTCTTGGCGGGTGGGCCAGTAATATAAAAGGAATTATCAACATCATCCTCCTCAGAGAGAGCTGAAAATCTGTTTGAGCTGTTGGGCACATTTTCTACTTCCTCTGTACTCTTTTTAGTTTTCCTTTGTCTAAGCTTAGAATTCCTCTTTGAGGTCTTGCCATCCGGTCATACAATTGACCAAATGCTATCACCAACGCGTTCAGGCTGCTCGACTTCCTGTGCGTTCATTGTGACAGAGCTCTCCGCAACGGCGGACTTGTCCGTAACGGGAGATTTCTGCTCTGTATTGGATTGTATTCCAGTCACATATTGTGAAGGAGTCCGGGTTTTTTCTGTCAGTCAGACCTGAGTTTTCACGAGTTTTACATTCCCGTTTTTTTACCTCCGTCGATCAGACGGAGGTCTAGGAGCGCAACGTGAAATCTCCCGCCAAATAATTGTCATATGGGGAACCCACGACTCATAGTATTTCCAATAGGGATCGTCATGGTTCCCGACGAAATCTTGAATCTTTTCTTTGGACACAATTGAAATAACGGGGTTCCCCATTGCAATGCATTGCAGTGGGCCTTGCTTCTGTAGTCGGGTTCCACCTCAATCTCGATCCGGTCCTGTCCTCGCAAAATGGTACTTGCTTCTGTAGTCGGGTTCCACCTCAATCTCGATCCGGTCCTGTCCTCGCAAAATGGTACATCTTCAGAAAATTTATGACCTAGGCCTATCCCAAAGTTCATAAGATCATTATTGTTTAGCATCATCAGATAAACAAGAATAGTACGATCAGACAACATGCAGGCGAAAATACTGTATAATTGACGTAATTCGTTGTTTTCCGCGTTTCAATGGTTGATCTTCAATGCATAATCTAGGTCAACTAAATTTATAATGTCTGCTGCTTCAAACGAGTAGGCCTACAAGTACGTTCAGTTTTATTTTTTTAACAACAAAACTTGCATAATGTTAGCAACAAAAGTACATATCATCGGGCGTATGAACAGTACTATGTATTGAATGAAGAACAGAAATGCTGCAAATGCCCTGACCTGATCATGTACATGTCACGCTAAGAACCTTGGAATAGGTCATAAATTTCCCGAAGATGTACCGTCTTGCGGCACCAGTCCATTCACACCCATTCATCTCCTCGTGGGTTCGTCCGTTTGTGTGAATCGTGTACCTGTCATTCACTTTGTAAGTTACTACAGTCTGATAAAACTGGTGTTGATAATTGTAATCTTTATTGGTAATGATCATTGACACAAAATATCTCCTCCAAGCAGCACGCAAATTGCGTGTTTTACGGTTTCCAGGGGCAACGTTTTGAAGGGGGATAACTCCGCTCAATACTTCTAGAGCACTTGTACAAAAGTTGTCTCCCTTGGTATTTTTTTTCTAGCTTTGTTGTCTTATCAATTCTAATATTTTTTTTAACTTGTTCAAACGATATAAAGATGAACAATTATTCTGAAATTAATTTGAGGGATTCTCCAATCCAATCAAGATTTTGCAGAACTAGAACACTTTTCAGCCATTTCATTTAATTTTTTTGGGGTCTTTTTTTTGTTTTCGTTTTTTTTTTGTCTTTTTTTCATTCTGGCTTTAGTGAGTCTGTATGACAAAAAAGAGCAATAAACCTGATTCTTTTAATTTCTGTTTCGTAGAATGAAAGAAAACGTGAATTTATTTTCAAATAAAAAAGTTCATCATTCTGTGCTTTTGAAACATTCTGTCAATTTGGAACCTGCTTTGATTTTTGAGTTGTAATTTGGTGCAGTGATCTCAATGTACATCATCATCATAATAAAGGAGTTAATTGTTCATCTTGAGCTTGACTAGTTTTGATCCATATCACCTAACGGTCTCAAAATTCTTCCTGGCAATGTATAATGTAATAGCTGATTTGAAGCGTCCATTGAGTCTGGAAAAAGACTTGATAGGTCTTGAAAAAGGTATGGAAAAGGTCTGGAATTTTGAAATCCCCAAGGTGTGGGAACCCTGTCATTTTCTTTCAGTTGATGATATCCACCAGCCTGGTTGTTCAAAAACAGTTATTCTAAATTTTGCTGATAAATTATATTTCCGGGGGGGGGCGCTTTATCTTGGCATTTGGCAGTTGAATAATGGTTTGATTTTGCAGAAGCACCAAATTGATCTACCTGCGTGAGTCTGTAAACTTATTTAATAAAGCTGATAAATAATATACATATGCTTTTCTTTTCATTTATCCTAACAGTTTAGTGACATCCACACTGTGTGCTGTGATACTTGTTGATGAAGAATAATTTGCTTGTTAAGCCCTGATAATATTCTGAAAACTTATTCTGAATTGTAGCTGAAACAAAGGAGTGTCTACATTCCACATGTAGGCCTACATTATTGAGATTTTTGACTGATAGCATGGATGGAACCTTTCTCAATTTTGTTTTGTAGTTTTAAGCCCTGGACATACCACTGGGCATTTATTTGCCATACGATCACATTTCACATACTTTGTTCAGCCCCGTGATCTGGAACCAAACAGACAGTATCACTAGATGAAATAAGGAGAACATGATATACATTTCAGGTTTTACCAATGCCAAATGACTTGAACAGAAGACAATTAGACAAAAAGAAAATCAATAAATATATCAATAAATAATAAATTACATAGAACATTTTCTTGTCTTTGCAAGGGGGACATCAGACACACTGACAACACAGACCATTCATTCAAATTTCGCCTTCCATTGGGGAGGCAGAAATATTCCTCAAACACAGTATACATATTCTCTCTTGTGATAAACATTACGCATGTAATGATGACCGGCAGAGTGATACATGTGTCAATCGGTCAGACATTTTCAAGGATGCCCAGTTTTAACTTAAAACAACCATGCCGGACTTCATTCCTTATCTCAGAATAATTGGATCTAACTTTTACAAAACCTGCAGCCCCCAATAGCTCCTGGATCTAGACTACATAAATGAAGGGATCTAGTTTATCGGTGCTATGGCAAAAATATCATGTAGAATGGGATTGTGTGGATAATATCAGATTCATGAAAGTTGAAGTCCTGCAGCATGCTCCACAAATATCATCAAAGGTCATAAAACTTTCTGGTCTGCGCCAGTGTGGATCTATACTTGTTTTTTGTTTTTGTTTTTTTTTTACAAAATTATCTCCCTTGACCAGGTGAGGACTTGAATGTGTCTGAAATGATTTAGCTTCTAGAAACAAAGACTTCATTTCCTGAGTAGAGGTAAAAATCGAAAATATTTTGATTATTTTAGTCAAATTTCAATTCCACTTCTGGTATATGTACATGTATAAAATACATACAGAATGAACTGCATACAGAATAACACAAAGAACAGGTATATGTATCTCATTACATTCTTAACCAAAGATCAATACCTGGGTGATATTACAACAATACCATGATGTTATATATTGCTATGATTGGCTTAACTTTAGCTGCTGATATTTCTAATTTGAGCGTAATGGGCAATCATACTAAATTTATTTTCATAATTTCATTTATTTTCACAATAAGCAACATAATCGAGATTAGCAAGTGAAGTTTTACAACATAATATAATACGCATCATGGATCTCCTTCAGTTTAGTGTAGACATATATACCCTTGGATATCTGTTACCCTGATTCAGTCATAATATTGTCTGTATTATATTGATGTCGACAAGGAATATACATAATTATTTGATAGTATTATTAATTGTATGTTGTTTATGATTAGCATGAACTTTTTATTCGCTGGAATCCAGCCATTTGTTCCATATGGGCAATATTCTCATCAGCCGGCATCATTGAAAACTGTTGACCGCTTCTCTCTTGCAGGAAACAAGCCTATGTTTATGTATACTATGATTGTCTTTTTGAATTTGGTGCTAATACTGTTATATGGAATATGGAATAGGTCTTTGGATTATGGACGCGGATATTCTCTAATGGACGACGGCTGGATTATGAATGACCGACTAGACGCTTGTAACATGTACAAGTCCATGGTAATTGATACATTATGGTGAAGGTGACCTGTAACACCAGTATACAAAATTATTCCGAGCTCATTGAATCAGCACATGATGCTGAGACAGATCAGAACGGAATGTCGGTAAAATCAGATGTGTTTTGTAGAGGATTCTGTCAATGAGGATGCTATACTGTACACATACAAAATATGAAGTGTTGATGTGTAGGGCCTATAGCATAAAATCACAAGAAAGTTGGTAAAACTAGGCACACAGGGTCTCATTTCTGACGCTAACGTGTTGATTTGGGTGGGAAGCGGCCTAATGTCTCAAGCAATATTCCAGGTTTTCCATCAATATACTCTATTCCATACCCCAATATTTCAAGCACGTGAAATCAAAGAAATATTATTTGCGGGGAATGTGGCTTCCACATCCCTAGCTGGACATGCTAGTGGGGAACCCTCAATCTCACGTTAATTACCATTGGTGAAGTTAACGTCAACAAATGCAAAATTGAGCTTGGCATCCGGCCCTATGCTATTCAGTGATGTACTATTCCCCTACTGATCCTGTTGCCTCGACGGAGGTCTTTGCGCTCATTCAGCGCTTGTTTTGTGTGGCCTGGCTGTCCACAACTCAGGCATTTATTCTTAAATGGACAATCCCAAAACATGTGATTTTCATCACCGCTGGTGTAACAGGCGTGTGTACCAAACAGAACGTCTGAATTCTCCAAACGTAACTGTGGAGGGAAGAGTGGTTTTGATGCCAGACATCCACACCTTCCTACTCCCAGTTTTCAAATCGCTGTCAAAAAGATTAGTATGGTACTTGTGAGGAATGTCATGAACTTACCATAGTTCTCAAAAATATGTCTGATGTCAGTGTGTGGTATCTCCACAGGACATTTTGTTCTGACAAGTACTTTCGTGGGTGCAATCTTCTCAAAGTGACCACACTTATCGTGAAAATCCAAGATATCGTTTGAGAGGAGAACATCTCTGGCCTGTTCATTTTTTAGTGCCACAATCCAGAGATCCTTTGTCACCTGCGCTAATCCATCAAGAACTTTCGGCCCTGATTCACACTTTTAAAGCACGCCAAATATCAATCGGCTTAGCGGCATTCAGCCCCAAAAGTCTAAGTGGCCTCTCTAATAGTTTGTTTGCCATAGCAACAAATAATTATAGACTCCCACCCAGGGAGCTTCAGAAAAGATTAATTCGAACAAACAAACAAACAATGAAATAATAACAGCTGTCAAGTTTTACAAATAGCCCGCGCTATATATCAGTGCCTCTAGCCACAATTGTTCCTATAGCCACAACTGTTCCTGCCACAACTGTTAAGGTATTATTGATAGGAACAGTAATATAGATAGGAACACTTGTGGCTAACAGTGCCTCCAGTGACCCCAAAGTCCCGTATGACAGCGTTATATTCAATACAGCGCCATCTACTACACAAAGTTTGTCATAGCTAAAAATAATTAGACTCCCATCTAGGAAGCTCCAGAAATGATTAATTCGAACAAACAGTTTACAAATAGCCCGAGCTATATATCAACAACGCACTCAAATGCCCAAAGGTCCCGTATGATCGTGTTACATTCACTACAGCGCCATCTCCCTACGCAAGAAAAATGGTGATCTAGGTCAGCTCATTTGGATTGACCTAGATCACCATTTTTCTTGCGTAGGTAGAATAGAATAGAATATAATTTATTTGCTAATTACAAGCGCCCATATTAGGCATGAGAATCACAGAATAACAGTTAATGATTACAATTGATTTGACGGAATAGTTAATCACATATAAATCACAGATTGACTTAGTTAATGATTGCATTTGATTTGCCAATGAATGAAAAACGAATCTATATAAACAAATACTGGGCGACACTGGGTGACACAGTCAATACGGCCTATACGAACTACCCGCCAATAGCTAGGTCTTAGTGAGCAAAAAATAAGCATAATGCTTCAGTCACAGATCAAATCACGCCTCAGTTCTCGTCTGAAAGGCAAGTTCAATAAAGCCAGCATAATTTTTTAATATATAACTATCTTCACATATCATAAGCCAAATAAACATATCATTTGGAGACAGGAGGAATACGGACGGATATTTCGTAAACACTAAATTCTTCAAATTTTCTCTCTCCTTTGAGTAGAGTGGGCATCGCATGACAAAATGAATTTCATCCTCAACTTCACCCAAAGAATAATAGATGGCGCTCTAGTGAATGTAACACGATCATACGGGACCGATCATCCTTGTGTAGGTAGATGGCGCTGTATTGAATATAACACTGTCAATACAGTTGATCTTGGAGGACATAAACTGAAGACTAAAACAGCCACTGGCCCTGATAATATACTCAATGAGATGATTCGCTGCTCGGCTCCTTCTCTAATAGATCACTATCTCAAATTATTCAATCTAATCCTTGACACTGGCACATTCCCTAAAACCTGGACTACTTCATATCTTACACCCCTATACAAAAAGGGGAACTGACTACTTCCGGTTCCGGTTCGGTTCGCACGTGTTGATCGAATCTCCGTCAGAAATGTGCTAATTTGTGTTTATTTACGTTCGGGCGAAGTTCCTTATATCTGTTCATTAACTGTTGAGTAGTATTTCTTAACTTTGGACATTATACCAGTGCATGTCCAGGATCAAGATGGCTGATTCACAAGCTAAAATTGACTTGGTGACCGTTTCAGAAGAAAATGGCGCCATTTTTACGAATACAACAACAACGACATCCGCAGGCTTAGAAGATCGGGAAGTAGAATTCTCCCCTGCCAACACTATACTTAGCAGTGGCTCAGTGCATGTTCAGCCATACACCCTAGATCTGAACAAATCCCTCAGCAAGAAATTAGATGCTACAAATCGACTCTCTGATGTAGAAATAAACTTCAAATCTGGTAGCACCCGCATGATGTTCAGCGCCGGGATGTATGAACTTTTCAGACTGAAGTCTAACCTCTTCTATGACAAATTCACTAACCAGACGGGTGTTACGGTGAGTAGAAAGCCATCAGTTGATCTTGGAGGACATGAAACTCAGCTAACACTCAAAGTGTTCTCCTCGGGAACACTACAGTATGTGGTTAATTTATACCACACCACCTCCAGTGCCCTGATCAACGGTAAGAATGTTGATCTCTTCCAACACCAGCATCTGCACAAAATAATGCTAACAACTCAACATGATTCAGCTGATTGTCAGCGTCTGAACAACGCAATCTACAAAGCTATACAGTTAGCCCGGAGCAATAACCAGCCATCACACTCCAGTGATGTAACCCTCAATCATCAAAGTGAATGCCTGGAATTGCTGGACCTGTCTGCAACACTGCCAAAAGACAATCATGTATTCACCATCTGCCCTACATGCAACAGCAGTGCTGAGAATGGCAAATGCATTCAATGTACGAAATGCCATTTCTGGATACACCAGAAATGTGCAAAACTGACCAATGCTGTATTTGACAAACATGCCCAGGACAGCTCACTGCCATTTCTATGTAAACTCTGTCAGTCTCTGTCTCTTGCTGATTCTGCTGTTAATTCAAGTGACACTAACTCGGCCAATACAGTGAATCATAACTCAGAGAGCTCGCCAAGAAGTTTGAAGCGAGCAAAACTCCAGAAATCGCCCAAATTAACCGGGACTAAAAATTCACTTCGGGGTAACAGGACTCTCAAAAAGGCTTTGGAGCCTGACTGCAGTACCATGTTTGCAGTTAAACTTCTAGAAGAACGGGTGAAAAAACTGGATGAAAATTCCTCACAACTGGAAAATCCCCCTATTGATGCTATTCAGACTATACAGTCTGACCTTCTGGATCTCAAGAAACAGTTCAACAATACTCTCAGTGTACATGAGAAATTTGTTAAGGAAAACCTAGATGAAATCCACAATGAAATTGACTTGTTAAGAAAAGAAAACAAATCCCTGCAAGGGCGCGTTACCAACTTAACTCAGAAATGCAGCCACTTGGAAAAGTCCTCCCATCCTCCATGTGGGCAGGCCTCCCCATGTTCATCTCGGTCGGAGTTGCCAGTTGCTAGTGCCTGCATATCGACACAGACTGACGACCCAGATATGAATACAGCAAGGTCCAATGCCAGCACTTACTCAGAAGCAGCTGCTGTAAATTGTCCTCAACAGGAGTCTAGAATGGATGTCAAATATACTTACAGTATACCCACTTATAATAGATTCGAGCAAGTGGTGAGTGAGGGACTGCCTAGAGGGAATTCCCCACCAGTGAAGAAGTTGGATATACCCCCATGCTCGCACTTCATTTTGGGTACGTCACTGGTAAAAGGTTTGAAACGCCATCAGCTGGACAGATCGGGTGGGACTCAAATACGAACGCTTGCTGGAGCCAAAATTCGCGATGCGGAAAGTTTTATCCACAACCTCCCTAACCACCCAGAAACACAAACTGTAACTCTACACCTGGGGTCGAATGACTGTGGCCCAGGGGCTAACGTGTCTGACATTGAGGCCAACATCACAAAACTACTTGACCTATCACACTCCAAATTCCCAAATGCCAAGTTACACTACTGCTCACTGTTACCTCGAAGAGGACGAGTGGGAATAGAGTACAACACAAACATCAGCTCGCTGAATGAAAGAATACATCACTTGTGTAGCTTAACTGGGTGCACGTACATCAAAAATGATCATATATTTGTCAGTGCTGATGGCCAGGTTAATAATGATCTATACTATGACCAAACTCACCTGAATGAAAGAGGCACGGCTGTCCTTGCCAGTCAGCTGAAACGCTATGTGCTGCAGCAGAGAGCCACTAACCGTCCGCGCAGTTCGGAGGAAAGCCCTTCATCCTCTTTTGCTATGGGTATTCATGAAACCCGTAGGCCTTACCTTGAAACACCAGCAACAAAGTCTGTTGGTGATGCCACTTCCAAATCCACACACCATGAAATATCTCCGAGCAGTCCACCTTGTGCCCCATCTATTGGTGTTGCCCCTGATCGCAGTGTTCCAGAGTGTGATACTTCTATCAGATCACCACCTCTCAAGCCCCCTGAACATTCCCAACCATATATGCCGAGCCCTGTTGGCCCCATGATGGGCCCTTCATACCAGCAATTCACTGGAACGCCATCTGCCTCTACATCTACCTGGCCCACGAACATCACCAATCCTATGTACCTCTCGGGCTTCTCTGGCCAAAATCCCATGATGTGGCCATATTCGTCTTGTTTTCCTCCAGTTCCACAGTACTTCCCATGGAGGCCCAATACATTTGGTCCATCGACATTTACCCAGTCTCCGTTCAATGGTGTTCTTGCTCAGTGAATGCTGTTAAATTTAAATTTCGCCTCATTCTATGAACTTTGGATCATTGAAACTTTTTCATGTGTTTTTTAATTGAATAATAATTCTTACATGTGCAGCGATTCATACAGGTAGAAATATTAAATTTGAAGGTCTGAATTTGGTCGTTGTGAATTTTACCCTTGATTTGCCGGTGGTAATACTTGTATGAATCCCTGGTGCATGTTTTGAATATGGCAGCATCACATTCCAGCAATTAATCTGTATAAATGTTTCACTGCCGAATAGCCTAACAAAAAAAAAAAAAACAAAAAAAAAAAAACAACACGCGCCTCATTTCATTGGTTACATGTTGAATAACATTAATGTGAATGACCTGAATCACCGCATTAATTAACTCTGAATGATCTGATGTTGAATACAATCATTTCGTTGATTACATGTATTTCCATTTTCAATGCGGTTGAGTATGGTCATGTGTTGTGATTAATATAAATGGTGTTCTGTATTGGAGGTCCAAATTACTGTTAACTGTATCAATCAAATAATTCAATATCTCCTAAATTAAAATGTACTAAATAATCATCGAATGTAATTGTTAAATCTGATAATCTGTAATATTGTGATTAATCACTAAACTGAACATATATTATCAAGTGCTATTCCAAATTCGGTAATGAACTACATCTGTATGCAGATCTGTATATACTGCGAACCATTTTTTTATCCAATTCACATGTACCTGTCGCATGGATGGATGGAGGTGTAAATTTAACCGACAGGCCTTATACTAGGTAACTCTCTGCTCCCAGTGGGCTGTTTCTGGCTCATTTTGTCCTCCATTCATCCATGCAACTGCAAAGATTCCATTCCATTGTATACATGTCACACATTCCAATCCATTGTATACAGGTTACATTTGTTCACAGTATGACAGATATTTGTCTTCGCCCGTCCCTACTCTGTTCTCTGTTATATAAGCATGTCTATACCATTTGTATTTTGGAATATCCAAGGGTTACCTAACAAAGTTTCTGATAGGCATAAGTTTGATGATATACTGACTGTTTTGGAAAATTATGATTTCATTGGTCTTGGAGAAACCTGGTTGACAGTTGATGATGTTGTTAGTGAAAAGTTTAATAATGTTTTTCCGGGTTTTTATTCCTTTCATAATGTAAGGGAAGACAACTACTTGTATGACCACTACGGTAGAGGTGGTATGTCATTCTACTATAGAGTAGGGTATCATGGTTCCATTGAACTTGTCAAGAAAACTAGCCATTCAATGTGGATCAGGCTGAATGGGGCTAAACTTAATCTTGCAAAAGATTTATACATATGTATGGTGTACATCCCACCGGATAATTCCCCTTTCTGGCATAAAAATCAGTTTGACCCATATGATTGCCTTGAGCGAGATATTGCCAATTTCTCATCGAAGGGCAATGTCTTACTTGGGGGTGACTTCAATGCACGAATATCCACTCGATCTGACCAGATCGATGACTTGGACTCCAGGCATTCACCATTACCAAATTTTCATTCCAATACCAGTAATTCAATACCTGAATTGCGTAATAATTTTGACAAAAGAATTAACTCGTTCGGGTTATCTTTATTACAGTTATGCAAAAGTTCCAATATTCGTATACTGAATGGTCGATGCCTAGGAGATAGCTTTGGAAATTTTACCTGTTACCATTACAATGGATCAAGTACAGTGGACTATATCATTATATCACCTTCTATGTATGAATCGGTCATGTCTTTTCAGGTTAAGCCTCTTACATATCTCTCGGATCACTGTCCTATCAGCATGAGACTGAGAAGCTCATTCAACTCAAAATCCTCCTCTAAAACAGCTAAACCTGTGGAAATCAATAAGCACAATGCTTACAAATTCTTATGGTCATCAGACTCTCCATCTTGTTTTTTAGATGCACTTCACACAAGGCAAGGAAAAATTCTATCTAACAACTTCATTATGCATCCATACACAATGTCGGCTGATGGTGCTAATCTAGCAGCTACTGATTTCCATAACATTTTAACTACTGCTTCTGTTCAGTCCCTCAAATTGATACGTACTACCCCTCGCAAAAAGAAACGAAAGAAGCGCTGGTTTGATGCTGACTGTAACACATTAAAAGCCTCCATGTTTAAATCTCTCGATAAATGTAAAGCACACCCGTTCAATAAGTCTTATCTTTCGGAATACTATAAATGTAAAAAGGCCTATAAACGCCTTTTGAAATATAAGGAAAAAATACATAGGACTAAACTTTTAGATCAGTTAACTAGCTTATCTGAAAATAATCCTGCAGAGTACTGGAAACTCATTAGAATCATAACAGAAGATGCCTCAAATGATGAACCTGACAACATTAATCTTAAGACCTGGACTGACCATTTTACCGACCTAAACACTGATAGCTCACAAAACACTACCTTTCATCAGTCAGTTGAAACCCAACTAGAAAACATTTTGTCAAGTCCTATGGATATAAATGAAGACCTAAATTATCCAATTACTGCTGCTGAACTAAGAGCTACAGTAAATAAACTGAAGACTAAAACGGCCACTGGCCCTGATAATATACTCAATGAGATGATTCGCTGCTCGGCTCCTTCTCTAATAGATCACTATCTCAAATTATTCAATCTAATCCTTGACACTGGCACATTCCCTAAAACCTGGACTACTTCATATCTTACACCCCTATATAAAAAGGGGAATAAACTAGACCCTGGAAACTACAGAGGTCTTGCTTTGGGCAGCTGCCTGGGCAAAGTCTTTCTGTCAATCCTCAATCGCAGAATTACAGCTTATCTGGAGAGTAATGATATGATTGATGATACACAGTGTGGATTCCGGAAGGACCACAGAACATCTGACAATGTGTTTATATTACGAACACTCATTAACAAATTTAAAACTCAGCACAAGAAGCTCTTCGTTTGCTTTGTGGATTTTTCTAAAGCCTTTGATAATGTCTGGAGAAATGGCTTACTTTATAAACTTTTACAACATAACATAAATGGAAAAATCTTCAATGTCTTAAAGAGTATGTATGAGTGTACCTTCTATAATATTAAAACTTCATCTGGTGTTTCTTCACCTATTTCTTCTGAAAAGGGTGTTAAGCAGGGATGCGTCTGTAGCCCTATGCTATTTAATATCTACTTAAACAACTTACACACCTACATGGACAACGAATTCTCACCAATTCTTGGTGATAAAACAGTCTCTCATCTCCTATTTGCTGATGATCTTGTTCTGATTTCATCTAATCCTATTGGCCTCCAAGCTAACCTAGACAACCTCAAATGTTTCTGTACTGATTGGAAACTAGACTTGAATATTGCCAAAACCAAGGTGATGGTCTTCAATTCCACACTTAAATGTAGCACTTCTAAATTCCGGTTTAACTATAACACACACCCTGTTGATATTGTACCCAATTATACCTATCTTGGAGTAATATTTTCAAACAACGGCACATTCCGTGATGCCATAACTCACCTGAAAAACAAATCTCTCCGGGCCTGGTATAAAATGAAGGCAAATTTATGCACATCTGAAAGCGCCCCTGTTAAAACACTCCTCACTGTTTATAATGCAGTCTGTAAACCAATAATTATTTACGCTTCGGAAATCTGGGGCAGCGATTTGGTAAACTTAAGTCATAATAACCTGTTTATGAACTGGAGTAGATCCGTATGTAATATTCCAACAGTCAAAGTCTGTAAATCTGTCCTGCACTTACCTAAAAAGGCTAGTAACATTGGTGCTCTTGCTGAACTTGGTCTCTATCCATGCTCTCTGCAAGTTTTCATCAACATGATCAAGTATTGGCTTAGGCTGGAACAGTTGCCGACCAGCAGACTTCTGTATCACGCATACTTAACTGACAAAAGTCTAGCACAAAGTCACACTAAGGTCTCCTGGTTTGGCAAAGTTCAGCACATATTACAAAGTCTCCACCTGCATAACCTGCCTAGGAGCATGCATCTCCCTACCCAGTGTATTTCTCAGCTGGTTGATCAGTTTAATAACATTTATACTGACTGCGTCTCTTCTGATAATTCTCGCAAACTCAGAACTTATAGCACCATTAAATCTAAACCTAGTTATTCAGAATATCTCAGTTCTGTGCACAATGTGAAGTTAAGAAAATCCCTAACACAATTTAGACTCAGCTGTCACTCACTTGAAATAGAAAGAGGCCGATACACTGTTCCTAAAACTCCGGTATCAGACAGAATCTGCAAACACTGTCATTTAAATGAGGTAGAAAATGAATATCACTTTTTGCTCGAATGTCCCAGGTACAACTCCCATAGAAAACAGGCATTTCTATCCATCTCCCAAGTTAAACCTGATATTCTAAGTTTCAACTTGAATGAACTTTTCATTCTCATGCTTGACCCTCCGAGTGATATTGCTACTGCTGTGGCACACTTTATTTTTCACTCCATGCAAACGAAACGGCTAGATACATTCTCTTGCAAAGAGTAATAACTACCTCCGTGTACAGTTCACGTACTGTGATATTGAATGATAATTGCATAGCACCGCATTATATTGTAGCCTTGTCTATACAGAAATGTATTGAATTCGTTCATTCTGTAATATACGGTAGCCGGGTAACACCGCACTATTTTGTCCTTATATTGTAGCCATGTCTACACAGACGTATGTTGCATTATTCCATCCATTCCGAAATATATGGTAGCCGGGTAACACCCGATTATATTTTAGCCATGTCTACACAGAAGTATATTGAACTATTCCATTCATTCTGAAATATTTGGTAGCTGGATATTATCATTGCATTATATTGTAGCCATGTCTACACAGAAGTTTATTGCATTATTCCATTCATTCTTCATTGGTAGCCGCATTATAATATTGTAGCCATTTCCACACAGACGTATAGAACTATTCCATTCTTTCTGTAACATATTTAGCCGGGTAACACCGCACTATATTGTAATTATGTCTGTTCAGAAGTAATATTGAGTTATTCCATTCATTCTGAAATGTATGATAGCCGGGTAATACCGCATTACATTGTAGACATGTCTATGCAGAATTAATAGACTATATAGTATATTGAATCATTCCATTCATTCTGCAATATATGTTAGTCAGTCACGATGCATGTTACAGTACATGTAACCTTATCTACACATAATGTGACATTGTATTCATTCCAGTGAAAATTTATATTCGTTAGATTCTGTGATTCCTTTGTGCCACGTCCCTTGCGGATATATATATTGTATGCTTTGGTACAAATAAATTGAATTGAATTGAATTACGTAGCCAGTCAACTTGGCTATGTCATACGGGACTTTCGGGTCATTGGAGGCACTGTTAGTCACAACAACTGTTAACAAAAACCGTCACGAACAGCGCAAATCTGACGAATCGACTTAAAATTTCACCATGTACAGATGCCAAAAAACGTTCACGAAAAATACTAAACAAAAATCTGAAATAATACCAGCTTAAAACCCCAGAAATACTCAAAATAAGAGAGACGAAATTGCACGTGCAAATCAACAGCCGGACTACATCCGGAAACTCAGGAGGTTAAGATGGTTGCCGCCCCAAAACCTTCAAAACCTTTCCCGGAGAGAAACCCTAAATTCTCAACTGTGCGTAACTGGAATATCGATGATGAGGTTGATCCTGTTGGAATCTCATACAGTGATTTCAGACCATCTATCTGTGCTTATGTGAGAAAGTTGTTTCAATCTTTGTGCGATGCTGTGGATAATAACAATCTTCACGAGTTCGAAACAACTGTAGGCTATACTCATCTGAAAAGCCAGAAACGCACGATTAACTCACGAACATTTGCAGAAAGGAGAGTCAGTCCCAGGGTCACGGAGGAGAAACAACTATCCCTACTTCCGGGATTTTGCCAAAATTTGCCTAGCTATTTTGGCAGCTGCGTCGCAAGAGAAAAGTATTTATCATGTACAACGCTGTGCCGTGGAAGATTGCTATGTTTCGCGGTACAGCAAGACAGACGATCAATATCACAGGACATCACGATTTACAGAAGAACACGTGATAGGCTTTCATCTAATGAATATTCGTGGAATTTACATGAGGTATAATAATTTAACCTATTGTGCAATAAGGCTTGCCTTTTCATTTTTATGCTAAATGGTCCCCCATAATATATTTGCGAAGCTCTCATTTCAATATAATTATTATTCACATCAGCTATCCGTTCATCTGTTTGCAGATGGCTAGACATGTTAGTTTCGGAATCCGGTATGTCAGATGTTACATTCTCTGAACGATAGCGTTGGGCCGTTACACCTGTCGGTGACTGAAAACCCTGAAGTGGCGAGCACACCGAAACAGCCAACCAACATGCCGCCGATAGGAAGAGCCTCTTCTGAATTTACCTGTTCTTATTGTCAAAGAGTGTTTGCTCGAAATTTCAACCTCAAGAGACATCTGCAAGTGCATAGTGGTAAGACGATTTCTTGCAATCAATGCGAGAAGATGTTCTCCGAAAAAATTTGAGTTCCATCGACATGTTCAGCGTACCCATAGTGGGCTAGTCCAGTGCAAAATTTGTTTGAAGATGTACTCTTCCCATCACACCCTGGAAAACCACCTTCAAGCTCACAGTGGATATTTCAGGTTTGTTCTAAATGGTTCACGGTAATAGGAGACTGAATCAAAATTAATTTCAATACGTTTTTTAGACCCTAAATTATGCCAGCCGGTGAAACGGTGGTCAGCCGGTGGGGCTATTTTCGCAATACCGGCGAGGTGGTGTTAACAATTTGGATTTCTTTCACATATGTCCTGTTAGGTTATGGGCAATATTAATGGATATTCATTCGTGGGAAATAACACTCGTCATTTTAATCGGCTGGCGACAGTCGGATGTAGGGGTGTTTATATATGCTTAACCTTCTATACCTTCTCCTATTGACCATCTTCGTTTTTCTGCATCAAACCTAGACTGGACCCAGCCCCTGTTTCATAATGTATTTTAAAGGGGAAACGAAAGGAAGTAACTCTGCCTATTAAGAAATGCTTCTATTTCAAAAATATTTTTTTTCATTTTTTGTTTCCATTTTATTTATTTACTTATCAAACGTATGTATTTATTAAAGATCATTTTATTATTATTAAATAGTACCGTACATATGAAATAGAGACTCATCCAGTCTACATCAAACCTTTTGAGCAGGAAATATACATTTCCGCTTCCTGGATTAACAAACTGTAATGGTTCGCAAATGATTACCATGAACCACCAACTCAACCGGGCACAAGTCCGCGAAGACATAATTTAGGGTCTAAAAAAGGGTCTTGAACTTAATTTTTTTTACTTGGCCGTTTCTCTCTAGCCTGAACGTCTGGAACTAAACACTGAAAGGTGACACGTTGTTCATGTGACGTCACAATGTCTTGACGTCAGTCCTTTCAGTTTCAATCAGATTGTGAAGTACAACGGACACACATCGGTTTACAGCGTGAACTGGGGGAACGACTTGAACAGTTATGTTATTTATTATTTATATAACAGTGAAATCCTTATATTTTCTTCACTCCTAAAAGTGATATTTTCATTGCAGTTAGATAACACTTTTGCAGTTAGATAACACTTTTGTTATCTAACTGCTGAGTACATGTGAACTCTGACCTGACAGTGACGTTGCCGGAACTACTTCTTTCACTACGGTACTTTCATTCCGAGAATGCTTGCCAACAATTCATAACCCATCAAAACTTCGTCATGGAATGAATATATATACAGATCATTTCATATAAAATTCAATATATCTTTTATTTAAGTGTTAGCTAACATATCCACGCAGCGCTGGTACGATCTATAAAATACTTTGAGTGATCGGCCTCAATCGTCGGTCGATCTGTCTCAATATTTGGGCGAAGTTTTTTCCAATGGTCTTGGACGATTTGGCCTTGAACGATATGACCTGATATCGTGATGTCAGGTCTATTTTTAGACTTTCGCAGTAAGTGAACTTTTAGGCTCCTTCGACATAAAACAACAGTTGTTACGTCAACCAAGAATGCACAATTAATACTGGTATGAGTAGAAATAAAGTTACTAACCACCTTGGGTCCTTATAGACTTTCGCAAAGATGATGCAGAAAAGCGTGAAACCCGCAAACTGCGATGGGCTGGCTTTCTGCATGTTCAGTAGGAAAACGCTTCAGTTACGTTCGAGCCCAAAGATATACAAACAAGCTAAAAGGGGATAGCTCTAAAGTTGATTTCTCATATGCTGCATAGCGGTTTCCACATACAGTTACCCAGACGGAGAGCTTGAAGTTGCAGTTTGTCGTGTTTATCCGACCATGCGTGTTCAGCACAGTCGCGAGTCGAGTCGGCATGCAGTGTTGTGTTTCTGTTGCCCGTTCTTCCGGTTTCACTTCAGGCAATTCAACTAAACTGAGATGTAGACAGCTATCAACAGGCCCACGTGTCACTGTCCTTCGTGAGAACTTGCCTTCCTTTCACTGTCGGGTAAACTGAAAATCTGTAAACTCTTCTAAATTCAAGAAGATTTTTTCTTCTCGCTTCGATCGCGATCTTTCGACTCAACCGCTTGATTGACAGTTGCACGTGACTTCAGACGGGACTCTTCCATTCCCATTGGCTAATGTCTTTGTATTTCTCCGCGGCATAAACAAAATAAAATCCGACCTAATTTGTGTTAGAAAATTACTTCAAAAGACAGCCCACGGTGTCTAATATTACAAAATTGATAAGAAAAATAATGTTCTATAAATAATAAATAGAATATTGTACTGTTGAGTTTGAATAGCATAAATATTTGTTCTCGTGAAAGGTGGAAGGATAACCCACTCGACGCTTCGCGTCTCGTGGGTTATCCTTCCACCTTTCACTCGAACAAATATTTATGCTATTCAAGCTCAACAGTGCAATATCCTCTATGTAATATATCGCACGTGCTATGAATTAAATACTTGATTCAGTCACCTAGTACCGTGAACCATTTTAAACCTGAAGTTTCCACTGTGAGCTTGAAGGTGTTCTTCCAAGGCGTTCTGATATGTAACCGAACGATTGAAATGACGACTGTTATTTCCCATGAATGAATATCCATTAATATTGCCCATAACCTCAGAAGAAATGTGAAAGAAATCCAAATTTCTAACACCATCTCACCTGCGTTGTCACGGTGACGTCATTATCAAAAAAAGACATTTTTTGGTCCATTTTCAGGTCGGAATTTTCGATTTCTTTATTCTACTGATTTCCTCGTTCAAACGGCCTGATAAATTATTAAATAATAATCTGATATGAAATAAAATTGTTTTGTTCACTTTTCCATGCAGAAAAGCAAGAATTTTGTGGAAATATGACGAAAATATCATTTTTCTAGTTCCTCACATAGCTGCAATTTCGGATTCACCCATGATTCTCTGCTCAGTTGATTATGCAAATATGCTCCAAAAGACCCCAGTATGATAAGCAAAGTCACGGAGTTTCAGCTCTCAGTTTTTTGTCTTTCCGGAGAGAGAGTACAAAGTTTGGTAGGGGGAGGCATAATGCCCCCAGGCCCGGGAGGATTAACGTTTGTATAATCTTTTAACTTTCCAGGTAGAAAGTGCACTCCCTTGTATATTATATTTCAAATGTATTACCCGGAAGCATGAGTAAGTGC
>JAVTVY010014629.1:0-67488 GCA_036873755.1 Hanleya hanleyi | reverse complement strand
GCTGGATATCCTGCAAATTGGCATCCTACGAAATGAGATGTTAACCTACGTAATATCCTGCAGTATCCCGAGAGTATCCTGTGAGGGAATATCCATGGATCATATGCATGCCGCCATCTTAAATGGACCCGAGCCGTCCTAGGCATTAACCTATGGTATTCCATACTCTATCCCTGGTATTTTACTTGAGAAATATCCTGCCTGCAAATATCCTGTGATATCCTGCGGATATCCTGAGGGTTGCTGAAGATATCTTCTAGTGCTATTGGAGGTACTAAAAGAAAGCTGTGTTTCAGATTATCTGTTTACGTCTATCGATATCATTGGGCGAAAACCTGGAGTGGTTTGGAGAAGATAAAAACCCAGTACTGGCTCTTAATACCCAGAGTATCCAGTAATCCAGGCGGATCCATAACGGTACGCCTCCAGAATCATTGACCAAGCTACTAGAGAGAAGTGTATTGAGAAGATATTAAATTTATGGGTTGTGACACCTTACGTCACTGGTGGCAGCAAAAATCGTATTATCTGGTTGATTAGTCCCATGACCTACGATACCAGGAAATGTTACAATTTGGTGACTAATTGACAACCAACCACTTGAGAGAGGAAAAACCGTTACAATTTGGTGGCAGCGGTGGGATTGCCATAGCAACGGATACCTGGAACACAGTTGGGAAGACATAACGATATTTGGCCAGGGGATATAGGATACCTATTAAAGAATGTCAAAGATGGAGTCTAGTGATGACGAGATGGCCACTGGAGAAGGTATTTTCTTGAATACGAGACAGAAGCGAACCAGAAACAATAGAAGTGGTACTGGAGAAGGCCGTGAGGGTTATGCATCTAACATTGGGGATATTGAAGGAAATCCACCAGTTGTGGATCCACCAGTTTTGGTCGCAGAGTCTAGAAGACGCATGATGGTAAAACCAGAGTCATTTTCCGGAGAAGGTTCATGGATGGACTATCTGAGTGTGTTCCATACTATTGCGCGTATCAATAGATGGGGAGATGAGGAGAAGGCCGATTATCTTTTCACCCATTTGCGTGGAGCAGCTAGACAAGTCGCGTGTAGTTTGTCTCCAGAGGAGCAGGGTCGATTTGATAAGTTGGTGCATGTGTTGACTATTCGATTTGGTCCAGGGGACCAGGCTGAGTTATACCTAGCGGAATTGCGTGGGAGACGTCAACTCCGTGGAGAGGGTATGAGGGAACTCGGCCAGTCAATCAGGAAGATGGCAGATTTGGCCTATCCAGATATGACGGTTGCCCAGAGAGATCGTTTAGCGAAGACACACTTCGTCGATGCCTTAGAGGATTCTGAGGTACGAATGCGGATCTATCAAGGGAAGCCTAATACCTTGGAACAAGCAGTCACAGTGGCGCTTGAGGTTGAGGGTTATCGGAAGATAGAGGCGGGGAGGAGTGATAGTTCAGGCAGAAAACATGTCCGGGAAATAACGGTTGACTCCAGTAATACCGATAAGAAGATTCTAGAACTCGGGAAGAAGATTGAGATGTTGATGCGGCAACAGGATTTCACGGTCAATAAGAAGACTAATGGAGATGAGGGGAATCAGTCAAGGGAGGAGAGCGGCTACAGACGGCCATTATCCGAGGTGGAATGTTATGGATGTCGGAAGAAAGGTCATTACAAACGTGACTGTACTGAAATGTACAAGAGGGAGTGGTCAACTAAACGAAATTCTGGCTTCAGACCAAGCAATAATCAATCGGGAAACTAGAATTGACTGGTTCTAGGGGTAAGATACCAGTCAATGCAGATGTGCCCCAGCAGAACAATGTATATAAGAAATTGAATAAAGTCGTTTCCAGAGAATTTACTGTTGATTCTGGTTTCTATGTTTCTGGTTCTATTTTGGGAGTTAACGTTCGCTTTCTTGTGGATACCGGGTCATGTTTGACTATCATGTCCCGTGAAGTTTATCAGAGGATTCCAGTGGATTCCAGACCACGACTAGACTATTCATCCATAACGTTATGGGCAGCAGACAAGAAGCCCATCACGGTATTTGGCCAATGTCGAATTAGTCTTGGTATATTTTCTTTTCCAACGGAGATGATTGTAACCGTTGCGGATGTACATACAGAAGCTATTCTTGGCATGAATTTTCTTCTCCAGTATGATGTCAGTTTACATCCCAAGAGTAGAAGTCTCACTTGTGAAGATGAACAATTGGTCTGTCAGATGAAGGCCGAAGATGACCTATCATGCCGTCTTGTGTTGGCAGAAAAGACTATAATTGATCCCAGGTCAGAGGTGGTGCTACCATGCAGGACTTCAGGGCAAGGTTGTGGGAAATGGGCAATGGTGGAACCGAAAGAGTGTCGGGGTCATGGTTTAACTGGGGGAAGAGTGCTGGTTGATACGGAGAGGGAGATGATTCCAGTAAGGATGATCAACAATAGCCCTGAAACGGTAGTGTTATATGCAAGTACAACATTGGGAAAGTTGGAGATGGTCAGTAAATGCAAGACGATTCTCCAGTCTGAAGGTCCAGATAACTCTGGCATTCAGATGGAATGTTTCCAAGTAGGAGATGAAAACCATGATGAACCAACTGTGCCGCCACACTTGAAAGATCTCTATACTCGCAGTACTGAAGGTATTGAGATGGAAGACCAATTGAAAGTAGCTTCCCTGCTTGAACGGTACCAGGGTAGTTTCGCTAAGTCTGATGCAGATCTCGGATGTGCCAAAGGAGTAGAACATCATGTTGACACAGGTTCTGCTCCACCAATCCGACAGACTTTTCGAAGATTACCGTTTGAGAAGCAGACTGAAACAGATGAGCAGATAGAAGATATGCTGAACCGTGGCATTATTGATAGATCGACCAGTCCCTGGGCCTCACCTATTGTCTTGGTGACTAAGAAGGATGGTTCCATACGCTTTTGTGTGGATTATCGTCGCTTGAATGATGTTACTATCAAAGACGCCTACCCCATTCCTCGTATTGATGATTCTTTAAATGCGTTACAAGGAGCTCAGTGGTTTTCTACATTAGATTTGGCCAGTGGCTACTGGCAAGTTAAATTAGATGACGAGTCGAAAAAGAAGTCTGCATTTGTTACAAGAGGCGGCCTTTTTCAGTTCAACGTCATGCCATTCGGTCTGTGCAATGCGCCCTCAACTTTTGAGAGGCTGATGGAGATGGTTCTTGCTGGTCTACAATGGAAAACCTGTCTGGTATATTTAGACGATATCATCGTTTATGGACGAACATTCGATGAAGCTCTGCAGAATTTAGAGGAAGTCCTATGTAGATTGGAAGAAGCTGGTCTAAAATTGAAAGCGAAGAAGTGTCATTTCTTTAGAACCACGGTTAAGTATCTTGGACATGTAGTCTCCAAAGACGGCATAGCTACTGACCCGGAGAAGATCGACATTGTGAAGGAATGGCCCATACCTCAAGATGTTCATGATGTGAGAAGTTTCTTGGGGTTAGCCTCGTATTATCGGCGTTTCCTTCAAGATTTCTCCATCATTGCGCGTCCGTTACATCGCTTGACAGAGAAGGGTAGGGAGTTTAACTGGACAGATGAGTGTCAGGAAGCCTTTTGCAATCTGAAGACCAGTTTGATTCAATCGCCAGTACTGGCATATCCTAGCGCGACTGGTGAGTATATTTTAGATACTGACGCGAGCGCACATGGGATTGGGGCAGTTTTATCTCAGCAACAAGAGGGTACGGAGAAGGTGATCGCTTATGCGAGCAGATCACTGTCCAAATCAGAACGCAACTATTGTGTGACAAGGAGGGAGCTTCTAGCTGTTGTTGTCTGTGAAGTATTTCAAGCAATATTTGTATGGGAGGCACTTTACCATCCGGACGGACCATGCCGCACTCCGTTGGTTGATGAGTTTTAAAGAACCAGAAGGTCAGCTGGCCCGGTGGTTGAGTGTCCTCGGAACGTTTGATTTCGAAATATTACATCGTCCTGGAAGACAACATCAAAATGCAGATGCCATGTCGAGAGGGGCCTGTCGACAGTGTGAGAAGATTGGTTTCAGTAGAGATGTTGATGGTTCCTATTGTGCTAGTGTCACACAGCAAAAGATGGTGGAAGTGGCCACACAGACTGATCACACTGGTCCTGTACTGCCAAAGATCAAGTGGATACCAAAATCGTGGGGCTGGAAGCAACCCAACTACAAACGAAAGAGACGAAGGTCTCCTAAAACTACATCGGCATTACCGCATGTTGTAAGTGAAGTTTATCTGGATGAGAATATGGTAGCAGCCCAGAGAAACGATGACGAGTTGTCTTGGATTGTCAACGCAAAGCAGACTCTGGATCAAAGACCACTGTGGGAAACTATATCTGGAGAGAATAATTCCATCAAGTCTTACTGGAAGGCATGGGACCGGTTGGAAATTAAAGACGGAATACTGTGTTTGAGATGGGAAGTTGATTTGCACAGATCCTATTGGCGAGTCCTTCTACCACAGCAGTTTCGCAAGGGGGTTTTCGACGAACTGCATACAGCTAAGACTTCGGGACATTTTGGCCTGAATAAAGTACTACCGAAGTTGCAACAGAGATTCCACTGGTATGGGATGAGAAGAGATGTCAAACGCTGGTGTGAGCAATGTGATGTCTGTGCGATGAAGAAGTCTCCTACCAAGCGATGCAGAGCTCCAATGAAGCAGTATCGAGTGGGACTTCCCTTGGAGAGGATTGCAACGGATATCATTGGACCTTTGCCAAAGACCAGAAGTGGTAATAAGTACATCTTGCTGATCAGTGATTACTTTACCAAATGGCTTGAGGGATATGCGATTCCTAATCAAGAAGCGGTGACAGTTGCGAAGAAGCTAACTGAAGAGTTCATTTGTAGATATGGGGTCGCACGGCAAATACATTCAGATCAGGGACGAAATTATGAGTCTGCAATTTTCCAGGAAGTCTGTGCTTTGTTGGGAATGGAGAAGACGAGAACTACACCACGTCACCCTCAATCGGATGGGTTGGTTGAGCGGTTTAACCTTCCCTTCGCCATGATGGCCTACCGGAGCTCACAACATGAGACGACCGGTGAGACACCGAACATGATGATGTTGGGTAGGGAGGTTGAGTTGCCGTTAGACTTAGTAACTGGTTTGCCACCTTGTATTTCTGTTTCAGAAACTACAGAGTACTCTGAAATTTTGCGAGAGCGCCTTGAGGTTGCCTACGAAAATGCGAGAAGACATTCGAAGGCCAAACAGTGGTGCAGAAGAGATCTTACGATAGATGTGCTAAGGGGCGTCCTTTCAATCCTGGAGACGTTGTTTGGTTGTACAATCCAGTCCGGAAGAAGGGTCTATCACCAACTTGGTTCTACGGCATGGAGAAAAAAGCGTCTCCAGATCATATTTCAATGTGGTGGAATCGGGTTCAGAAATCGACCATTTTTGCTTCAACAAATAGCTCATATTGCCATGCATATATGGGTGTTATAGACATGACCATGTGCCGTGCTGTGGGCTGAAAGTTGTTCGCTTTTCTTTGCAATTCAAACGGGGAATAGACAAGACTTGGTTCTGCGGCATGGAGAAAAAAGCGTCTCCAGATCATATTTCAATGTGGTGGAATGGGGTTCAGAAATCGACCATTTTTGCTTCAACAAAAAGCTCATATTGCCATGCATATATGGGTATCAAGTAATGAAGAGTGTAGATGACACTGTATACTGGATTCAACGATGCCCAAGGTCCAAACCAAAGGTCATCCATTTCAATCGCCTCAAGCCTTACCTAGGAACCAAGTTTGAGACGTGGAAGATCATTTTGCCAAAAACACAGAAGATAACAGAAATCGGAGAAGTGTCACCGAAAACAGAAGATGCTACTGCCGAACTTACTGTAACTTGTGAAGACAATAAAGATGTTCATATTACAACTGAACCTTGCAGTGTACCACAAAACGATAGAACAGGGTTAGATATGATGCTTCTCCCACAAACCAGATTCGGCCGCACAATTCGAAGACCGGATCGATACAAGTGGTTAACTTGGATCTCGGGGTCAGTGCTAAGTAGGCCTAACCAGGAGGGTCCCATAATTGAGGTGTAGTGAGAGAAATTGGTATGGGTGTCCTTACCTACATTTCTGTTACTCTTGTGTCCATTTTCAGATTCAAGATGCTATTTACATGCCCACAGTGCCAGGCAACCTTTACCTTGAAGGCGAATTATCTTCGTCATCGAAATATGTGCGAGAGAGAGACGGAGAAGTTCCCTTGCAAGAGTTGCTTCAGGGTCTTCAACCGCCGTGATAATTTGCACGATCATGAGAAGAGAAGACACAGGCCAGATAAGAAGGTGGAGAAGGACAGGAAGGTAGAGCAAAGGTGGAGAAGGACAGGAAGGTAGAGCAAAAGGTGGAGAAGGACAGAAAATTAAAGCGGAAGAAAGAGGAGAAGGACAGAAAAGTAGAACAGAAGAAAGTGGAGAAGAACAGGGAAGTGAATCAGAGGAAAGAGGAGAACGATGGAAAGATGGAGTTGGAAGAAGAGACGGGGTTGAAGGATCCAGAGGTAACGTTAATCTTACCGGGGACACCATTGGTGCCAGATCCTGACCAACAGGAAGAGGAGCCCATTACAAGTGGCGATGCCAAGTTTTCACCGTTGTACAGTTGTATGTCTGATGTCAGCGACATACTGACCGACCCATCTACCAGCTGTATTCATCCACCAACTTCCCATCATGACAACCAACCTACATCAAAAATTTACGAACACTCGAATCCATCCGACTCTCAACCCACCTCCTCTGCACAAAGATCAACCTCTTCAGCCACTTCTCACACCCAAATAGTGTATGAACCAGAGCCAAATCCAGGCGTGGTCCGTGGCTTTCAACAGCCTATGCTGACCCAGTACCCACCTCCGCAGGGTACACCAGTGGTATTTGGTGATATAAATCAGCCTTTAATTGCAGTGCAACCGCTTCCTCAGCGTGGTGTGTTTTCCACAGCGCCGTACCCTTGTATGGAACATATCCACCGTACAATTGTATACCCCAATGGCATAACTGTTCACGAGGACATTTCCCGGGACACTCGAAAATACCCAAAGCACACCACCCATACCCAAACCGTAAATTCTTATTGTCCATTTCGACCTCAGCTTCAGATGATTTCCAGATATATACAAACCGAACCTATCAGTCCAGATCCAATTTCCATGGTCGACTCAGCTACTTACTTCCACCCTGTGACCTGTGAGGCCAGCACAGTTACAGCAGTGCCAGCGACATGCGACAAGAGTTCGTCTACAGATGTGCCCACAGCGGAGACAGCTACTGAAACGAAGCACGGAATTTAGATTTGTACCGATTTATTATGTGAAGTGTGCCATGGCTCTGGAAACCATGTATCTCTTATGATGGATCCAGATGCACCACCCTACAATATCTAAATTTGCAGCAGTATCATACCAAGATGTTAAATTCCTTATCCACATGTGCCTTGTATTAAATAATATTTTGATGATTCGGATGTGATCTAGCATGTTCTTGACAAATTTTAGATCGGTTCATAACTTTGCTGATTGTTTTGCTGATCTATTATTGTTATATCGATGCTTGCTAATATATTTCAGGAGTTTGTTTGTGCGGGGACGCACAACTCCAGGGAGGGGGTAGTGTGACGATTTGTGGTCGACTGGAAGTACTATGTGTCAATATAATTTTCCAGTGTCATTTCATGATGTAAATATGTTTTTATTGTCGAAATCTGACGTATTTCAAAATCGGCAGAATTTATGACAGAGCCGTAACATTACAGGTGTTATCGCCGGACCAGTTTTCGTCATGGGGAATTTTGGCTAATTTTTATGTCTTTGAGGGTTTTCATTGCATAAAAACTAGTTAGTCCGAATAAGTGAGTTCTACTTTACCTATCCATACTCATGTGAAAGTGTAGTTCATCTTTATCTGTCCTGTACGGCTGTATTTTATCAGTATTTCTTGCACATTTCATACTTCGCCGAAAACTACGTCGCCAGCTTTGTGTGCTTGTTAGTATTTGAATATGAAAATTTGACATCGTAGCGTTCCAAAACTTGTATGAGAAAATAGGGCAGATTATTTTGTACATGTCTGGAGAAGAATAAGACATTGTTACATAGAAGTTTTCTAGTTTAGGGCCGCTTTAGCTGATACTTTTCGTGGCTTGTAAAAGTTAATTAGCTGATACAACGCAGGTTTTGAAATCGTTCAGTGTTCAGCCAATCAAAATCTCCGTAGATACCCACGTGATGTAAACAGGTTTGTGGCGGTCTATATGATTCTACATGACGATAGGTACTTCGCATTCTGCCCCTTGTCGTTGACGAGGTAACATCACACCTTCACTATGGGAGATGATTTACATACCAATATATGGGAGATGTCTTAGGGAAAATTCTTATCTTTGTTATGAAACAAGGATGAATCCTTATATTCTGAAACAAGGATGAAATTCTTACATCCTGAAATAAGGATGAAATTCTTACATCCTGAAACAAGGATGAAATTCTTACATCCTGAAACAAGGATGAAATTCTTACATCCTGAAACAAGGATGAAATCCTTATATCCTGAAATAAGGATGAAATACTTATATCCTGAGACAAGGATCAATCCTCATCCTGAAATAAGGATCAATCATCATCCTGAAATAAGGATCAATTCTCATCCTGAAATAAGGATCAGTTCTCATCCTGAAATAAGGATCAATCCTCATCCTGAAATAAGGATCAATTCCAAATTTGTGCCTACAGGATGATTTCACTCGTTCATTTGAGGATTTTAAGCCAAATTTATACCGTTTACAGATTAAACAACAGTTTAGACTGGTTAATTTACATTTTGGAGACGATTATATACCCGAGAGTCAAGATTTTGAATTTAGATGTCAAAGTTCACTGTGATTTCTAAATGTCATGAATAGGATATGTATGGGAGATGGCTAGTTATTTCCTATATATACTTAAGGATATAAAAATTCCTTAAAATGGAGAATGTTGAATATCCCCCTCGGGTCTGGTATTTCCTGCAACGTACGCACATAGATGATACTGCCAGTCGTAGGTGGCAGGTGGAAATTAATACGCATATAGATGATACTGCCAGTCGTAGGTGGCAGGCGGAAATTAATACGCATATAGATGATACTGCCAGTCGTAGGTGGCAGGTGGAAATTAATACGCACATAGATGATACTGCCAGTCGTGGGTGGCAGGTGGAAATTAATATGCAGAGAGATGACACTGCCAAGCTTGGGTGGCAGGTGGAAATTAATATGCACAGAGATGACACTGCCAAGGTTGGGTGGCAGGTGGAAATTATTGCTCGTATAGAGACGATACTGTCAGTTGCGGGTGGCAGGTGGAAGCGCCCTCTCATACGTAGATGATACTGCCTATTGCTGATGGCAGGTGGACACTTCCTTTCCATTCCATAAGTTTTCTGACACTATTATCCTTAAGGATGTATGGAAGTCTTGGGGAGGCATATTTAGTTTCCGAGACCCAATCTTAATATATGCAAATATGAGAAGCACCATGTAAGCTTACTCGCCCCCATTTATTTTTTTGTTGTACACCGCATCAGTGAGACAATTAATAATGTGTATATACTGTAAATAACATATCATCCAGTTCACAAATAATAAATTTTGTTGTTGTTGAAATTGGTGTTATTTGGTGATTCGTGTTGAGTTGAAGAAAGGAAGCGTATCCTGCAGATTTCCATTTAACGAGTGAGATGAACGATAACCGGATCTCCTGCAGAATACGACATCCTTCTGGTATGGCGATAACGGGTATTTCGTTATCCTTGCTTGATATCCTACTCCCATGTATGCTGGATATCCTGCAAATTGGCATCCTACGAAATGAAATGTTAACCTACGTAATATCCTGCAGTATCCCGAGGGTATCCTGTGAGGGAATATCCATGGATCATATGCATGCCGCCATCTTAAATGGACCCGAGCCGTCCTAGGCATTAACCTATGGTATTCCATGCTCTATCCCTGGTATTTTACTTGAGAAATATCCTGCATGCAAATATCCTGTGATATCCTGCGAATATCCTGAGGGTTGCTGAAGATATCTTCTAGTGCTACTGGAGGCACTAAAAGAAAACTGTGTTTCAGATTATCTGTTTACGTCTATCGATATCATTGGGCGAAAACCTGGAGTGGTTTGGAGAAGATAAAAACCCAGTACTGGCTCTTAATACCCAGAGTATCCAGTAATCCAGGCGGATCCATAACGGTACGCCTCCAGAATCATTGACCAAGCTACTAGAGAGAAGTGTATTGAGAAGATATTAAATTTATGGGTTGTGACACCTTACGTCACTGGTGGCAGCAAAAATCGTATTATTTGGTTGATTAGTCCCATGACCTAAGATACCAGGAAATGTTACAATTTGGTGACTAATTGACAACCAACCACTTGAGAGAGGAAAAACCGTTACAATTTGGTGGCAGCGGTGGGATTGCCATAGCAACGGATACCTGAAATACAGTTGAGAAGACATAACGATATTTGACCAGGGGATATAGCATACCTATTAAAGAATGTCAAAGATGGAGTCTAGTGATGACGAGATGGCCACTGGAGAAGGTATTTTCTTGAATACGAGACAGAAGCGAACCAGAAACAATAGAAGTGGTACTGGAGAAGGCCGTGAGGGTTATGCATCTAACATTGGGGATATTGAAGGAAATCCAGCAGTTGTGGATCCACCAGTTTTGGTCGCAGAGTCTAGAAGACGCATGATGGTAAAACCAGAGTCATTTTCCGGAGAAGGTTCATGGATGGACTATCTGAGTATGTTCCATACTATTGCGCGTATCAATAGATGGGGAGATGAGGAGAAGGCCGATTATCTTTTCACCCATTTGCGTGGAGCAGCTAGACAAGTCGCGTGTAGTCTGTCTCCAGAGGAGCAGGGTCGATTTGATAAGTTGGTGCATGTGTTGACTATTCGATTTGGTCCAGGGGACCAGGCTGAGCTATACCTAGCGGAATTGCGTGGAAGACGTCAATTTCGTGGAGAGGGTATGAGGGAACTCGGCCAGTCAATCAGGAAGATGGCAGATTTGGCCTATCCAGATATGACGGTTGCCCAGAGAGATCGTTTAGCGAAGACACACTTCGTCGATGCCTTAGAGGATTCTGAGGTACGAATGCGGATCTATCAAGGGAAGCCTAATACCTTGGAACAAGCAGTCACAGTGGCGCTTGAGGTTGAGGGTTATCGGAAGATAGAGGCGGGGAGGAGTGATAGTTCAGGCAGAAAACATGTCCGGGAAATAACGGTTGACTCCAGTAATACCGATAAGAAGATTCTAGAACTCGAGAAGAAGATTGAGATGTTGATGCGGCAGCGAGATTTTCACGGTCAATAAGAAGACTTCTGGAGACGAGGGGAATCAGTCAAGGGAGGAGAGCGGCTACAGACGGCCATTATCCGAGGTGGAATGTTATGGATGTCGGAAGAAAGGTCATTACAAACGTGACTGTACTGAAGTGTACAAGAGGGAGCGGTCATCTAAAGGAAATTCTGGCTTCAGACCAAGCAATAATCAATCGGGAAACTAGAATCTAGGGGTAAGACACCAGTCAATGCAGATGTGCCCCAGCAGAACAATGTATATAAGAAATTGAATAAAGTCGTTTCCAGAGAATTTACTGTTGATTCTGGTTTCTATGTTTCTGGTTCTATTTTGGGAGTTGACGTTCGCTTTCTTGTGGATACCGGGTCATGTGTGACTATCATGTCCCGTGAAGTTTATCAGAGGATTCCAGTGAATTCCAGACCACGACTAGACTATTCATCCATAACGTTATGGGCAGCAGACAAGAAGCCCATCACGGTATTTGGCCAATGTCGAATTAGTCTTGGTATATTTTCTTTTCCAACGGAGATGATTGTAACCGTTGCGGATGTACATACAGAAGCTATTCTTGGCATGGATTTTCTTCTCCAGTATGATGTCAGTTTACATCCCAAGAGTAGAAGTCTCACTTGTGAAGATTGGTCTGTCAGATGAAGGCCGAAGATAACCTATCATGCCGTCTTGTGTTGGCAGAAAAGACTATAATTGATCCCAGATCAGAGGTGGTGCTACCATGCAGGACTTCAGGGCAAATTTGTGGAAAATGGGCAATGGTGGAACCAAAAGAGTGTCGGGATCATGGTTTAACTGGGGACGAGTGCTGGTTGATACGGAGAGGGAGATGAGTCCAGTAAGGATGATCAACAATAGCCCTGAAATGGTAGTTTTATATGCAAGAACAACATCGGGAAAGTTGGAGATGGTCAGTAAATGCAAGACGATTCTCCAGTCTGAAGGTCCAGATAGCTCTGGCATTCAGATGGAATGTTTCCAAGTAGGAGATGAAAACCATGATGAACCAACTGTGCCGCCACACTTGAAAGATCTCTATAATCGCGGTACTGAGGGTATTGAGATGGAAGACCAATTGAAAGTAGCTTCCCTGCTTGAACAGTACCAGGGTAGTTTTGCCAAGTCTGATGCAGATCTCGGATGTGCCAAAGGGGTAGAACATCATGTCGATACAGGTTCTGCTCCATCAATCTGACAGACTTTTCAAAGATTACCATTTGAGAAGCAGAATGAAAGAGATGAGCAGTTTTTGAGCATTGTGATATCTGTGCAATGAAGAAGTCTCCTACCAAGCGATGCAGAGCTTCAATGAAGCAGTATCGAGTGGGACTTCCCTTAGAGAGGATTGCAATGGATATCATTGGACCTTTGCCGAAGACCGGAAGTGGTAATAAGTACATCTTACTGATCATTGATTACTCTACCAAATGGCTTGAGTGAGATGCGATTCCTATTGAAGAAGCGGAGATGACTACTGAAACGAAGCACGGAATTTGGATTTGTACCGATTTATTATGTGAAGTGTGCCATGGCTCTGGAAACCATGTATCTCTTATGATGGATCCAGATGCACCACCCTACAATATCTAAATTTGCAGCAGTATCATACCGAGATGTTAAATTCTTTATCCACATGT
The DNA here is from genome assembly GCA_036873755.1 of Hanleya hanleyi. Taxonomy (NCBI): domain Eukaryota; kingdom Metazoa; phylum Mollusca; class Polyplacophora; order Lepidopleurida; family Hanleyidae; genus Hanleya; species Hanleya hanleyi. The sequence continues at coordinate 54,428 of JAVTVY010014629.1, read as the reverse complement.
GCCTTGTATTAAATAATATTTTGATGATTCGGATGTGATAGATAGCATGTTCTTGACAAATTTTAGATCGGATCATAACTTTGCTGATTGTTTTGCTGATCTATAATTGTTATATCTGATGCTTGCTAATATATTTCAGGAGTTTGTTTGTGCGGGGACGCACAACTCCAGGGAGGGGGTAGTGTGACGATTTGTGGTCGACTGGAAGTACTATGTGTCAATATAATTTTCCAGTGTCATTTCATGATGTAAATATGTTTTTATTGTCGAAATCTGACGTATTTCAAAATCGGCAGAATTTATGACAGAGCCGTAACATTACAGGTGTTATCGCCGGACCAGTTTTCGTCATGGGGAATTTTGGCTGATTTTTATGTCTTTGAGGGTTTTCATTGCATAAAAACTAGTTAGTCCGAATAAGTGAGTTCTACTTTACCTATCTATACTCATGTGAAAGTGTAGTTCATCTTTATCTGTCCTGTACGGCTGTATTTTATCAGTATTTCTTGCACATTTCATACTTCGCGGAAAACTACGTCGCCAGCTTTGTGTGCTTGTTAGTATTTGAATATGGAAATTTGACATCGTAGCGTTCCAAAACTTGTATGAGAAAATAGGGCAGATTATTTTGTACATGTCTGGAGAAGAATAAGACATTGTTACATAGAAGTTTTCTAGTTTAGGGCCGCTTTTTCTGATACTTTTCGAGGCTTGTAAAAGCTGATCAGCTGATACAACGCAGGTTTTGAAATCGTTCAGTGTTCAGCCAATCAAAATCTCTGTAGATGCCCACGTAATGTAAACAGGTTTGTGGCGGTCTATATGATCTTACATGACGGTAGGTACTTCGCATTCTGCCCCTTGTCGTTGACGAGGTAACATCACACCTTCACTATGGGAGATGATTGATATACCAATATATGGGAGATGTCTTAGGGAAAATTCTTATCTTTGTTATGAAACAAGGATGAATCCTTATATTCTGAAACAAGGATGAAATCCTTACATCCTGAAACAAGGATGAAATTCTTATATCCTGAGACAAGGATCAATCCTCATCCTGAAATAAGGATCAATCCTCATCCTGAAATAAGGATCAATTCTCATCCTGAAATAAGGATCAATCCTCATCCTGAAATAAGGATCAATCCTCATCCTGAAATAAGGATCAATCCTCATCCTGAAATAAGGATCAATTCTCATCCTGAAATAAGGATCAATCCTCATCCTGAAATAAGGATCAATTCTCATCCTGAAATAAGGATCAATTCCAAATTTGTGCCTACAGGATGATTTCACTCGTTCATTTGAGGATTTTAAGCCAAATTTATACCGTTTACAGATTAAACAACAGTTTAGACTGGTTAATTTACATTTTGGAGACGATTATATACCCGAGAGTCAAGATTTTGAATTTAGATGTCAAAGTTCACTGTGATTTCTGAATGTCATGAATAGGATATGTATGGGAGATGGCTAGTTATTTCCTATATATACTTAAGGATACAAAATTCCTTACAATAAAGAATGTTGAATATCCCCCTCGGGTCCGGTATTTCCTGCAACGCACGCATATAGATGATACTGCCAGTCGTGGGTGGCAGGTGGAAATTAATACGCACATAGATGATACTGCCAGTCGTAGGTGGCAGGTGGAAATTAATACGCACATAGATGATACTGCCAGTCGTGGGTGGCAGGTGGAAATTAATACGCATATAGATGATACTGCCAGGTGGCAGGTGGAAATTAATATCCACAGAGATGACACTGCCAAGCTTGGGTGGCAGGTTGAAATAAACGCTCGTATAGAGACGATACTGTCAGTTGCGGGTGACAGGTGGGTGGCTCTTATACGTAGATGATACTGCCTATTGCTGATGGCAGGTGGACACTTCCTTTCCATTCCATAAGTTTTCTGACAGTATTATCCTTAAGGATGTATGGAAGTCGTGGGGAGGCATATTTAGTTTCCGAGATCCAATCTTAATATATGCAAATATGAGAAGCACCATGTAAGCTTACTCACCCCCATTTATTTTTCTGTTGTACACCGCATCAGTGAGACAATTAATAATGTGTATATACTGTAAATAACATATCGTCCAGTTCACAAATAATAAATTTCATTGTTGTTGAAATCGGTGTTATTTGGTGATTCGTGTTGAGTTGAAGAAAGGAAGCGTATCCTGCAGATTTCTATTTAACGAGTGAGATGAACGATAACCGGATCTCCTGCAAAATACGACATCCTTCTGGTATGGCGATAACGGGTATTTCGTTATCCTTGCTTGATATCCTACTCCCTTGTATGCTGGATATCCTGCAAATTGGCATCCTACGAAATGAGATGTTAACCTACGTAATATCCTGCAGTATCCCGAGAGTATCCTGTGAGGGAATATCCATGGATCATATGCATGTCGCCATCTTAAATGGACCCGAGCCGTCCTAGGCATTATCCTGTCGTATTCCATGCTCCATCCCTGGTATTTTACTTGAGAAATATCCTGCATGCAAATATCCTGTGATATCCTGCGGATATCCTGAGGGTTGCTGAAGATATCTTCTAGTGCTATTGGAGGCACTAAAAGAAAGCTGTGTTTCAGATTATCTGTTTACGATTATCGATATCGTTGGGCGAGAACCTGGAGTGGTTTGGAGAAGATAAAACCCAATACTGGCTCTTTATATCCAGAGTATTCAGTAATCCAGGCGGATCCATAACGGTACGCCTCCAGAATCATTGACCAAGCTACTAGAGAGAAGTGTATTGAGAAGATATTAAATATATGGGTTGTGACACCTTACGTCACTGGTGGCAGCAAAAATCGTATTATTTGGTTGATTAGTCCCATGACCTAAGATACCAGAAAGTGTTACAATTTGGTAACTAATTGACTATCAACCACTTGAGAGAGGAAAAACCGTTACAATATGTTCTAGTAATTCCTGTTTAATGGCTATTCCAATACCACCTGATCTATGATCAACATTGACTGATCGGTTTTTCATGTAAAACTCATAATTAGGAATTTTGATTTCATCCAAGTCGTCAGTTTTTGTTTCGGCGAACCATAGCACATCATACGAATTAATAAAAGATTCAAATTCGGGTAATCTTAGTTTAGGTTTTATGCCACACACATTAACAAAAATAATTTTTAGTTTGTTGCGAGTGCCCGAATTACATGTACCTACACACAGAGGAGCTTCGTTCTGATAATATATATCATCTCCTGGAATGTCTGATACTTCTCCACCGGCGTCTTCCTAAGTCACATGGCCAGTTGCAGTTTCCATTGGTGCGTCGTCAAGCTGACCTGATGAGACTGCAGCTGCAGCCCCTTTCTCTTCTGGCATGACTGGACCATATGTAGGCTGGGTAGAGATCACTGCAGGCTCGGTAGTGATCCCTGCAGGCTGGGTGGTAATTTCTGCTGATTGTTCACTAGTCATACATGTAGTCAAGTTAACAGCCTGAGTTACTGTAGCACTGTTGTTGTCAGGCTGTTCACGGAGGATTTCCCATGGATTTCTGTCACATGAAGGGTTGAATCCCAAATTAACATTTGCAGGGACTGTTTGCTGGCTCCTGTACAGTGATTGACCAGGATGATTAGACCAGCGATTGGCATCTCCCGACAAACTTTGCAGTCCAACATTGTTAGATGGGTTGAGGCCACGTGCCGTATTTATACTATTAGGATTCCTATGAGGGGACCTATCACGCCGATCATGCTGACCTGGTCTGTATTCTCTACCGTTTATAAACAGTTTATCTCGGACTAGAACGGCGATCTTTCCTTCTTCCCTGGCTCGTCTTGCCACTGGATTCAGCAGCTTCCGTTTGTCCATAACCTCGGAAGGGAACTGGTCATTGGGATGGGAGGGGATAATTTCTTGCACAACGGGTGTTGGTGACATTATCAAATAGCTCACCTGCACGCAAACAGTATAGTAAATTAATGTCACGAGAGTGATATTTAGCTCACGTAAATGGTCATATTTTATACTGTATTATATTGCAACCACTCGCCTGACTTTCAAATACCCTCTCCTAAATATTTTGATGTGAGTTCAGATTCAGATAAAGCCGATAATTGGATTTGTCACAGCTGATTAACTCTCTCCCAGTATGTAATCCATACTAAGGGTGCACTCCACACTTGCCACGGTTTCCTGCCTCATTTGAAAGTTGTTCAACGCTCCCGATCTTTGTTCATGGGTTTCATTGTCACCGTCAAAGCATAATGCTATGATATTCTTACTGCGCTTGTAAACTCGTGATTTTTCAGCAAAAGTGGCAAAAACAAAGATGTGGTAGGGGGAAAGTGATTGACGGGATATCCGATAAAACGGCATACTACAAGCAAGTGTCGCATACCAAGAAACTAGAAAACACTCCCAGATTGGCATAGCCTTGAGAACCGAAATTCTGAGAAAACACCCTAGCCTTAATGTAGGCTCCATTGTACGGTTATAATACACGAGTAGGTCAAATGCTGTATTTTCTCCTACACTACACTCGTTAAAAGCGCTTATTCGGACCTTGTAATGACTTGATACGGAACGGGATAGTAAAGTTTATTAATCTTAGTCAGAAATGTTTCGATTTTATGCATACTACATGGTATGATAGCATTGTCCTTGTATATATGCTATTTGGACCTATACAGAATTACCTCCCCTTGGTTAGGCATATATGTTACGATTAGTGACCTGTATGTCCCATTATTGTCAATGTGAATGTCAAAGTGATTAATTTTAAATACGGATCCACCAGCACCCTGATGATCTAAAGTGAAGGAGAGCGTATTATTCTGGTGTTGTCTCTTTTATTTCGAAATTTTTACTCCCACCCCCCAATTTTTTGAAAAAGTCGGAATGAAAAATTATTTACAATTTGGCTCGAATTTCAGCTATTATTGCGTTTTTTTTGCTTCTCATGACTCATTCGAAAGCTGTTCAACGCTCCCGATCTTGTTCATGGGTTTCATTGTCACCGTCAAAGCATAATGCTATCATATTCTCACTGCGCTTGTAAACTCGTGATTTTTCAGCAAAAGTGGCAAAAACAAAGATGGGGTAGGGGGAAAGTGATTGGCGAGATATCCGATAAAACTGCATACTACAAGCAAGTGTCGCATACCAAGAAAGTAGCAAACACTCCCAGATTGGCATAGCCTTCAGAACAGAAATTTTGAGAAAACACCCTAGCCTTAAGGGTGCACTCCACACTTGCCACGGTTTCGCACGAAGTGGCCCCTCCCTAATTTCATAAGAAAGGTCGCCTGTTTTTGACAGCATGGTAATTCTTCTTCCCTTTCTACTAACTGATATCTATAGTATCACCTTGATGGACGTAACCATTTCTTCAAACGGGGATGTAACAATTGCTTGCAGATCGCACCTACTCGCCACTACAGAGTTAAGCGTTTCCGGAAATGAATATCTGGCAGGCCAAAATCCTCAATTTTTCGAGAAACGAAAATGATGATTCCTTTATGGCGATAAAATTTTACAAAAAACGAGTAGGTCGACACCCTGTTTTTTTCGCCTTTTTAAAATGCCCGTTCGACGGAGGAACGCTCACATGTCTAACAAGAATATCATTTCGTTTGTTTGCTCTGGATGGTGGGTCGAATTTGACACATTTTCGTACATTTTATGGAGTTTTTCAGAAAAGTTGAAGGTTTAAGGAGGATTGCACGTCTTTTCTTTTCAATTTGAATAGCTCACTTGTCTTCTGGAATAATGGCATGAGTGTGCCCATTCGGAAAATATATACTTTTACAGGGGTTTTGTTAAAGATTTTACATATATTTAAGGCCGAAGACCCGAACCCATGTCTATTTTTAACCGCACATCATTTAGGTGTGGAATGCGCCCTTAATGTAGGCTCCATTGTACGGTTATAATACACGAGTAGGTCAAATACTGTATTTTCTCCTACACTACACTCGTTAAAAGCGCTTATTCGGACCTTGTAATGATATGATAGCATTGTCCTTGCATACATGCTATTCAATCTGTAACCATTTCGGTCATCTTTACGCGGTAAGACTGACCCTGGGATCGTGTGTATCCATTTTCAGCCTACTTTCGGCAACTGCAAGAGGGAATTCCCAGAAATCAAAACCTCGTGACTTCGTCAGCCAATCAGCTAAAGTCTACCGACGTGATCCCAACGTAACTCGCCATTTTCGAGTCATGTGATGAACTACTTGTTAAAAATTTCAGATCCACCACACCTCTTGGATGATACGAAAGTTATACATACCTATATATTTTGTAAATCCAGGCAATATCTGTTTCAGAAGTGATGCGAAAACCTGTAATTTATCAGATTTCTCGAGTCTGTTCTCCGCCGGATGAAGGCCGAACAGAATCCGGTAAAGTACCGGATATCGCTCCGCGATAATGGAGACACACTATTCGCAAGCCATCTTATAGTCCAGTCAATTTAGGCTTTGACCTGGAACTAATTGCAACAGAATGTATCTCTCCGCTAACTTGACTAATAATACTTTACCAACAATATATCAAAAGTCCTAAGAAATCTGAGTGGTGGAACATTTCAAATTTAGCATTATAAAATCCCACCACGCATGTAGCAATATTCTGTTTCGAACGGGCTACCATACGTTGGAAGGGAGACTACTCTTTACAACCCAACGTTGTTGACGAATCCGACCAGCTCATGAGCTGATCGATGTAAACAACCGAAACCTATTTTCACCCGGTGGTGCGTTCGAGACCGATGAGTGCTCCTAATTCATGTTCTATACACTGATGGTTGATGAGCATTCTGTAATATCGTGAAATTGAGAATGTATTCACATGAGGTACTTTTCTCTGCCATTTCACGGCGCTATTGTTGCAATATTATTGCTGTCAGCGCAGTACGGCTGTATCGTAAAATTGATGAATTGCTCGTTGTTTTCCAATTTTCCAGAGCTATGCATTTTGTAGATATACTGCCGATGAGTCCGAATAACACACATACGAATAACTGTTTCATTAACTGCACGGCTGAAACGTGAGTGTTCACCGTCCCCTTTCCTTCATCCATATATGGCACTGCGACGAAATGTATGGAAACGCGTACGCACCAAAATGCGCGCATTCTCACACGCGTGTGCCAAGTTTGGATGTCACACCAATAAACGCGTTATAAAGCGCTCCCCGCCCCGGACAATTGACCATACGTTTTTCATCGTAACTTCAGAATGGAAGGAGACTAGAAACTGAAACTTTCAGACTTTTCAGACTTTCAGACGATGTATTTTATCACGTGTATTACAAGCGCTGTTGTATAAAACTGGCCGTGAGGCATGGTGAAAATATCAACATAGCTACCCTTATTGGTCATTCAAAATAGTTTGGTTGTCTTTCATCTATCAACTTGAATGTTTTTATTGGCCATCTCACTTGAAAATGATTAAATTCACATGAGGTGTAATCGCAGCATATCTAACAGTTTATATCTTAAACATATTTCCAATTCAGAAATCCTCCAGCCATCAAAAAAGGGATGTTATATGATGATGGAACAGATCGAGGAGTTCTCATTTTTAGATAATGCCAAATACATAATGCGATATGTCTCAGTTCTCTATCCTAGCGAGCTTAGGAGCATATTTAATGGTCATATTACGCAGAGGTGCGTATTGCAATGTACTATGGAGGTATTGCGAGCTTATTTTCTGTTCAATCATATTTTCCCCTCTATAGTCTATGTTCCTAGTGTTTTTCGTCCGATTCTGTTGATATCCTACGGAAGCATAGATAGGATATGGGTGAAAATTATTTTTCGTTCACGAAATTATCTCCGACCCGGAGAAAATTATCTCCGACGCCGAAATACATCTCCGACCCGCAGAAAATTAACTCCGACCCGGAGATACATCTTCGACCCCGAGATACATCTCCGACCCGGAAAAAATTATCTCCGACCCTGAGATATATCTCCGACCCCAAGATACATCTCCGGCCCGGAGATAATTGACCAATGAGAGTCGAGCTGCTGTAACGATCGCTTCAACACCATTGGTCAATCATCTCTGGGTCAGAGATAATTATCTCCGGGTCGGAAATGTATCTCCGGATCGGAGATAATTATCTCCGGGTCGGGGATGTATCTCGGGGTCGGAGATAAGTTTCTCCGGATCGGAGCTAATTATTTCCGGGTCGGAGATAATTGTCTCCGGGTCGGAGATAATTGTCTCCGGGTCGGAGATGTAATTCCGGGTTGGAGATAATTATCTCCGGGTCGAAGATAATTATCTCCGGGTCGGAAATGTATCTCCGGATCGGAGATAATTATCTCCGGGTCGGGGATGTATCTCGGGGTCGGAGATAAGTTTCTCCGGGTCGGAGCTAATTATTTCCGGGTCGGAGATAATTGTCTCCGGGTCGGAGATAATTGTCTCCGGGTCGGAGATGTAATTCCGGGTTGGAGATAATTATCTCCGGGTCGAAGATGTATCTCCGGGTCGAAGATAATTATCTCCGGGTCGAAGGTCCGGGTCGGAGATAATGTCGTGAACGGAAAAATAATTTTCACCCATGTCCTATCTATGCTTCCGTAATATCCTCTTTCCACCCGGACATAATTTATTCCAACTAGCTAAGATGGATTTGTGGGATAAACTATTAACCATTTATTTGAAAACAATACAATTGGACCTGCAATGGTAATTTGGTAGATGTATTAGATCATTTTTGTTATCTCGGCATTTGTCTGAAATATAATTTAAATCTGGAGGAAACCCGTACAGCTCTGATTGAAAAGGCAAGGAGATCAATATTCATTTTGAAGAGATGTTTCTATAATCTAGAACTTGATGTAGATACTAAGTTGGAAATTTTTGATAAAATGATAAATCCTATACTATTATATGGCTGTGAACTATGGGGTTTTAGTGACATGAAAGATATAGAATCTGTATACACTCAATATTGTAAGTTTGTTTTGGGTCTCCCAAAAAATGCTCCAAATATGTTTATATATGGGGAGCTTGGCAGATACAGCTTGTCTACTGAATGTAAAAAAATGATAGTTAAATATTGGGTTAAGCTTGTGAATAAGAAAGATTCTACTGTACCAATTACAATGCGGGAAAGTTTATCCAAAAAGGTTATATAACTGGAGTAAGGGAATTAGACATTTACTGGAGAGTAATGGATACGGGTATTTATTTCATTTGGAAGACCCGACCCAATTAAATATATATATCATATACACAGAACGATAGAGGACTCTTTTATACAAATTGGTCAGCTAATATTAAAACATCAACAAGATTATCAACATATGTAATGGTAAAAGAGGTTTTCTCGAAAGAAAAATACATAGAGTTTTCAGTATCATTAAGTGGAAAAGTCTTTCGTACTATAGTTCGTTTCAGATGTGGTTTTCATGGGCTAGAACTTAAAATCGGTCGATACAATAATATCCCGAAACCTAATCGTATTTGTAAGGTCTGTAGCTCCGGTATGGTGGAGGATGAATTTCATTTTCTACATTGCTGTCCACTGTACTCTGCCCTAAGAAAACAATGTTTTAAGAAATATTACTGGTCATGGCCGTCCCTTAAAAAAATAAAACTATTGTTAAATTTCCAGTCCAAAAAAGGGATTATCTCTGTGGGAAACTTCATAATTGACGCCAAAGAACTTAGAGCACAATACATGGCTGGACAAGTTTAGTATGCATAAGAACTTAGCAATTCTGGTATTTATGTCTATATTTATATGACAGTCGGTAGAAATACATCAATCTGAAAATGACTTTAATTGCTAATATGTAAGCAAACATTAATTTGAACTGATTGATTGGTCAGTCTAGTCGAGTTGTCTGTTAAGCCAGTCATATTATTTCAGTCAGTGGTTTGATTCTATTATATTATATACTGTATATGTGATTGGGAGAGGAGCCATGTGGCTCATTCCTGCAATAAACACACCTTGAAAACAATCTCCAATTTTGTTTATCAGAATTAGCCAGATAGACACTTTGGGTTCATCACAGGTATCCATCCAGAATTATTATATGACTGTGTATTTTACTCTTTCTCCATTGGACCAATCGCCGTCACGTCGCTGTCGCTAATATACAATTATTGACTGGTGATGTGGTGGACACGACATAATATTGACCAGGGAAAACCAATATCGACTGAGGCCGAAGGCCGAGGTCGATATTGGTTTTCCCTGGTCAATATTATGTCGTGTCCACCACATCACCAGTCAATAATTATTTTATTATATTATTTATAAATATCGATGATCTGATTGGTTCATAGCTGTACACGTGATATGCGATATTTTGACATCGACGATTAATTAGGAAATCATTACTAATCTAAGCTTATATGTCAATGATAAATTGACTGAATAATTACATTCACCAATATTAACTGCAGAAACAATGATAAAGTGTGAGATGAATGATATATTTATTTGAACATGATATGAAACACATGTACACGTAGGAAATGTTACTCTTCCTATCATACGCAATGGAAATCCAGAGACATGTGGGTAGTATTCCAATAAATATTCTGAGAAACTCCAATTTTGTAAATCACTAATGTATTTGAGAAAAACTGTACTGCTGAAACACATAAATGAAGGCTGTGTTAAACACATTGTTCCAGTCAGCGTCCGTCTCCTTCTGCCCTTAGGATAGTTAGTTTCCAATTTTCACATGGGAAATATCACAGTTGGTTTGCCCAGAGTACATGAAACTTCACAATGAAATGAATAACAACTGTAGAAAATACTGTAAAAAGTATCTGCAACATCACATATCTCAACATAGGACCTTCGAGAGCCTACTTCTGAAAGATTTGGTAATTTATGGTAACATTTGCATTATTTCCTGTAATAATGGGTGCTGGCCACAGACGAGAGCTGTGCTGCTGAGGAACACTGAGGTGATAATTGGTTGATACCGTATTGCCCACACTGGTTGGACGAGACGTATTGGGCATTGCTCGTATCACATCGTCGAAATCGTTGTCAGCATCGAATTCACTCAGCAAATTGTCCACCTGCGAATCGGACAATGGAATGAGATCACAGCTGTTGACTGTATCCAAGTTGATGTCAGGATCTTCTTCCGCGGTTGTGACATTTTGCACTTCCTTCTTAACGTTACCGGTACCTACAGTTATGTCACTTATAGTATTCGACATTCGCCTCTTGGTGCTGTCATCTGTGTATCCAGTGTAGGTCTTCAGGCTTGTTTCGGACTTGTGTCCAGTCACGGCCATGATGTGTCGGCTCGGGAACTGGGCGACATCGAGGATGTGAACCGCCGTAGCGCGCAGACTATGATTGGTATAAACTTGTGATAGCTTGGCGTTAACGCTGAGAACCGACATCATTCTACCAAGCTTGTTATGTCCCATCGGTGAACATTCAAAGTAACAGCCGTCTTCAGTTGGCTCCTCGCGTACTCTTTGAAAGAGATATGGACACCTGTGACACAACATCCTCTTGTACTTCACGAATGACCTCACTGGACAGAGGTCATTATCTGAAATTAAAATGAAATACCAGCATTTAGAATGATTGGATGGATGGTGAGAAAAAGACAATATATGATACAAGATACCTGGTCTCATACTAAGATTGAACGGACAACTAACAACTGTAGATAATACATTAATATTTTTAAATTATTTGCATTAATCATGACATGATCAAGAGTAAATTGAACATACAATAAAATGAATACATGTATGTTCAACAGTTGTTTTAAAAAACTGTTTTTCTTCTATATATTGTAAATACCGGTGAACAAAATTATGTTGTTGGAGTATGTGGTTTATCCATTGGTCATACATGTACGTACAGATAGTTATAAGTTTTGAAATAAATAAGACAGAGATAGAGAGAGAGTTATAAGTTTAACGTAGCGTTTACCAATATTTCAGCTATATTTCGAGGACTGATTTAATTTATTTAGGATTTACCTTTGATCTCATACATTCTGCCCTTTGCAGTGTTGGGGTCACTCTGATGGTTCTTGGTCAGTTCGTCCTTGTCCATGTAAATATACATAGTGCCGTTTGGGTCTGAGGTGCAGGAGAAGTCAGATATCTTTAACTCTCGTAGATTTTCTCTGCCACGCCTGGCCAAATATAGCACGATATCAACGAAGACTTTAGCCTGCAGCGACTGGGGATCAGACAGATCGAACGACCGGTAAAGTTTTTCTAGGTCAGCCTTGTCGACCGGGGGATGGTGATCAATTCCACCCATTCCTTCTCGCTTCAGCTCTTTACACATGGCCTTGAATGACAGCTGTGACGCACGGAAATCCTTGCCGTTGATGAGGTCAACTGATGGGTCTGTGGATTGTAGATGTCGGTTGAGTCCATGCCTAAGCGAAAACAGACTCGTCTTCTTGTACAAGTTTCCCTTTTCCGTTCGAGCTTCGGTGTAAAATTTTGCCAGAAGTTGATCGAGGCGAACCGGGTCCAGGTCTTCAAATGCCGCCGAGAGATTTTTCTCCAGAAGATAGGCCCTCAAAACTCTGACAGCTGTTTCGGTCGCCTTTTGAGTGTTTCGGGAATCTTTCTCCCTCAAAAGTTTTTTCATTTCTATTTCTGTTAGATCGCCAAAACGTTTGTTTTCACCGGAAGAGTCGCTCGTTGTTGACATCTTGCAGGAAGACGACATGTCCGCTCTCCACAGTGAATGGTTTATGCATTTTGGATTGGCTGAAATTCAGCATGACGTCATGTCTCCATATATGGCTAATGGGCGGTGCCCCCAAAACTTATATCGCATGGACAAGCCATGCGACATAAGAAAATATCACATATCACGTGTACAGCTATGAACCAATCATATCATCCATATTTATAGATTATATAATAATTGTCCATATTGACTCCAAAGCGGGTCCATAAATGTGATATTGACTCGGCGTGACGTGTGCGTCTTCTCAGCCAATGGAATTAGCCGTTGGATTGGCCGTCAGTTTACACTGTGGCCGAAGCAGGCTAGAGATCGTGGAGAGCAAAGCAAATTACCTACTATATGTTATATTTTAATTGCTTTCACCAACTTAACGAGAAGGTTACGAGACGTCTGGGTCATATAATAAAACAATTATAGTCTTTTGATATCGGTCAATATGTGTTTTTGTGGACCTGAAAAAATAATATTCACCTCGGCCTTCGGCCTCGGTGAATATTATTTTTTCAGGTTCACAAAAACACATATTGACCTCATCAAAAGACTGTAATTGTATAATGTAGTGTGGTGAGTCTCAGCTATTTGCAGATAGTATCGACAATGGGTCTGTCGGATTGTGAACCCTAAATCGACCCCGTCAAGTAAAGATTTAACGTCGCCACAAAGATGAATGTACTGAAGTAGCTGATTATATATGAGAAGTAAAACTTTCGTGTGAGGCACATACATAAATTTCGTTGCTCATTGTATGATAACAATAATTGTTTATGGATAAAGTAGATTTGATATTACAGTAATGACGATAATTTTATCAAACCAGGTCAATGAATCTTCACTGCCTAGCCTAGTCCGCTCCATAACCTCTTGCGCCATGACGATGTGTTACTTCTGACGGACTGTCACTGGCTGGGGTTAGAGCTGAATCGCCTCAAAAATCGCGTAATCGACGACACCAGGCAATGTCGCTGGCACCTCAATTCGATATAATAGACAGGTGGAAAATTCAGAAGAAGCCTCTAGAAAATGTTCCTGAGGCATTTTTTGGTACAAGCTGGTAATAAGTTGTTTTAGGATATTTCAAGGGTGCTGAATCCGAATCTGCTTGTTAACAAAATATCTTTCCCCGTTAAAACTTCGAAAATTGTTAATTAAAACATGACGTAAAAATGAACAAAATGTAAAAATTGATTCACACCTATAGATCGGCGATCACACTTGGACTGACTCAGAGGTCCCTGAATGCCAAAGAAGAGGATGAAATATAGCTATGAGTTCGTTGAGAATAATAAGCAATAAAAATGCATTACAAATTCACGGTTACAGCTAATTTTTTAATTAAAATTGATTGACTTTGTAAGGAATTACCTGAAACCCTGATTTGGGCAAGTTGGTGAGCATATCACCGGATTTGTATTTTTCTGCCAGTTTTTCTAACCTTCGTTATCTTTATTTGTTCTTAGATATGGGAACGATCGAGAATGGTAAATCTAATATAGATTTATGAGGATTTTGGAGTCCAAATATCGTCTTCCGCTCATTTATGATAATGTTTCAGATATCAGACAATACAATGCAGAATACGGAGATCACCGAAATTGGAACTGTCGATGATCATCTTTTTTGAGACAAATGGGGGTGCGGACTGGGTGAATGGTTAGCAGGGCGACTCGCAAATTCTGCTTCTGAACAGGATTATGTCGACAGGATGAAAATGCTAAAACTACTGTAAATAATTGAATATCTCTTTCTGAATACTTCAAATAATGTGAATTATCCGGTAAATTAGGCCAAGGCCACACCGTATTACCAAGGCGTTTTGCTGATTTATTGACCTTTCTCTGTTTCACCTTTCCAAAGATAAAGGAACTTCACTATTATGGGGTGAATTTCTTCAGATTTCCAATCCGTACAAACATAATGAATGCGGTAATGTATGAAAACCTTCCTTTCTTCAACTGCATTTAACGTCGAATATTCCCTGAAATATAAAGAGCATACGGATTTGTTTGACCTCACTCTTAAATCTGTGAACCAAATTCGCATTCCTATACTCGATGCCAACTGAAATAGTATGTTGCATTATAAACCCAGCAATTGAAATATGGGCAATTACAGATGAAAACTGTCTATAACATAATTCCTATCCGCGACGTTTCGGCCAAAGTATCTGCTGATGCTTTTTTGTAAAGCAGTGGAACTTCCTACATCGTCCTAACCTATTTTGTATAATGTTCTGTGAAAGTTTCAACAATATACATTAAAAACTAAAGAAATTTGTCAATACCGCCCAGGTTATTTTCTGGTCACAATGACGTCGTCTTCTCAACGTTGCAGTATACGACCTGGCCGCCCGACGTCATCAGTAAAATAACATGGCCTGTATTGGCGACTTTCTCTGATTTTGCACATATTTTGTTGAAACTTTGACAGAAAAGTATACAAAATTGGTTAGGATGATATACTAACTTTCACAGCTCTACGTAAAGTATTAGCTGATATCTTGACCGAAACGTCGCGGATGGGAATTAGGTTACAGATCGACTGTAGTAAAAGTTGTGGCTAAAAGTTGGCCTCGTGATGTCCACTCTATTAAGTTGAATGTTGTTCAATAGCACGAAATCTTCTTTCTTTGGGGAGAGAAGCTAAGAATAATCCACTATGTCATGAAGTAGATGAAGCATTTCATGGAAATCGCATATATGTACATATATTTCAGGATTAATCTACTCCACCCCCTAAACGGCCGTATTTTTCTGACGTTATTTTCTTCAAAATGGGCTTTTGAACACCCCTGATTCAACTATAAATTTCACCGCTTTCCACCACAGCAACAGCTTAGGACTTTTGATATGTTTTACACCAAAGCTCTCTGAACCAGATGCTCGAAAAATCATTTCTGTTGCAATTTGTTCCAGGTTGGGCTATTTTTGACCGTAGATTGACTGGACTATTATGGATGGCGAAGTGTACGCAAATTATATGCTATTTGGACCTATACAGAATTACCTCCCATTGGTTAGGCATATGTGTTAAGATTAGTGACCTGTATGTCCCATTATTGTCAATGTGAATGTCAAAGTGATTAATTTTCAATACGGATCACACCAGCACCCTGATCCAAAGTGAATGAGAGCGTATTATTCTGGTTTTGTCTCTTTTATCTCGAAGTTTGTACTCCCACCCCCCAATTTTTGAAAAAGTCGGAATGAAAAATTATTGACAATTTGGCTCGAATTTCAGCTATTATTGCGTTTATTTTGCTTCTCATGTCTCATTCGAAAGCTGTTCAACGCTCCCGATCTTTGTTCATGGGTTTCATTGTCACCGTCAAAGCATAATGCTATGATATTCTTACTGCGCTTGTAAACTCGTGATTTTTCAGTAAAAGTGGCAAAAACAAAGATGGGGTAGGGGGAAAGTGATCCGATAAAACTGCATACTACAAACAAGTGTCGCATACCAAGAAACTAGCAAACACTCCAAGATTGGCATAGCCTTGAGAAGAGAAATTCTGAGGAAACATCATAGCCTTAAGGGTGCACTCCACACTTGCCACGGTTTCGCACGAAGTGGCCCCTCCCTAATTTCATAATAAGGAAGGTCGCCTGTTTTTGACAGCATGGTAATTCTTCTTCCCTTTTTACTAACTGATAGCTATAGTATCCCCTTGCTGGACGTAACCATTTCTTCAACCGGGGATATAACAATTGCTTGCCGATCGCACCTACTCGCCACTACAGAGGTAATCGTTTCCGGAATTGAATATCTGGCAGGCCAAAATCCTCAATTTTTCGGGAAACGAACATGATTCCTTTATGGCGATAAAATTTTACAAAAAACGAGTAGGTCGACCCCCTGTTTTTTTGCGCCTTTTTAAAATGCCCGTTGGACGGAGGAACGTTCACATGTCTAACAAGAAAATCATTTCGTTTGTTTTCTCTGGATGGTGGGTCGAATTTGACACATTTTCGTACATTTTATGGAGTTTTTTCAGAAAAGTTGAAGAAGGTTTGAGGAGGATTGCACGTCTTTCCTTTTCAATTTCAATAGCTCACTTGTCTTCTGGAATAATGGCATGAGTGTGCCCATTCGGAAAATATATACTTTTACAGGGGTTTTGTTAAAGATTTTACATATATTTAAGGCCGAAGACCCGAACCCATGTCTATTTTTAACCGCACATCATTTAGGTGTGGAATGCACCCTAAATTGCTACCTGTCATATGCGAGCTATCGCGTCTGTGATGTCACAGATTGGCGGCCTCGCTATCATTCCACAAATATGCATATCTGACTGAGAGCTAAATAGAGCTGCCAAAAAGGCAGAAATACGCCCACAGGGGACTAGGAAGAAAATGTTAAAAAATTTCTTAGTTAAGTACTAATTCTTCTGACATATTCCAGAGAAAAAAAAATATTGATAAAAATCCATGTGCACTCAATTATGTGAATTCGTTGAGAACTAATGCTGGATAGTTACGTAATTACCAACCAACCAGAAATAAACACATGACGAGGAAATAACTTAAATTGGACAGTATAAAAGTACGGACAAGATATCACTGGGTATACTGGAAAGTCGCAAAGAAAACAAGAAGTTCCCTAAACGCGTGAAGCTTCACCTCAGTATGAGAGTTGGAGGAATGGCGATAGAAACGACCAGAAACAAACAACATTGGAGGAGATGCACAGAGGGTGAACGTGTTTCACGTCGGCTCCCGTAAAAGTCAGCTAAACAGTATATATATATGCAAACTTTTTGACAATTTTGTACGTGCACTTGCCACTGATACTATTGGAGGTCGGATAGTAGAGCATGCCACCAAAAACAAGACAAACTGCGGAAAAACAAGGACAGCGAAAAACTGGAAATATTACGAAGTATATGGCAGAAGTAACAGAAAACACGGCGGATAAAAATAATGAGTCGGAAGAATCGTTTGAAGCCTTTATGCGCCGATCAATCAGTGGAATTCAACACAGTCTGAACAAAGTTGTCGAAACACAACAGACTTTTGAGGAAAGATTGATAAAGATCGAAACTTCACATGTGGGGATCACCGAGAGTGTAAAACATTCGGACAAGGACCTGGTTGACATAAGGAGGAAAATTGACAAAGAGATATGTCCGCAACTGCAAAAACTGCGTGTGCAAGTATTGTAACGCACTACCCCAGTGTCACCCAGTGTATCTCACTGGTGCAAGGCTTCTCTCCGGAGGCTATAATGAGAGTAGGGTAGAACATCACATCAGAGTTTGGTACTCTGTAAACCATCAATCGGATTCCAGTGAGACAGTAATATACTAGACATGCAAAACACAAACAGACTCAAAAGACAACGGAGATTGTAATTCAGGTGAAATATAACAAGAACAATTTTATTCATCAAGGTACAATAATTATATCATAGAAATATGTTCTGTAGAATCAGTTTACCGTATTCACACACAGTGATAGCATCAGATCAGGCTGTGCCAAATCCGGCACCAGTTCAGTTTGTGCCAAATCCGGCACAGTGGGGAATGTTATATAGCTCCGAAATTGGTGCAGGTCACAGAAACATAGTTGCACCGGAACTGGTGCAGGATACTGTATTTTTAGGCTTGCACCGAAAATGGTGCAGGTTTCAGATTTAAGACTTGCTCTATAAATGTGCTTGTGGGTAATTACAGTAGTCTGTATGCTACAGATTTGGAAGAGATAATCTGCACACAACTGGAACATTTACTTCTCGTCATCCAAGCGATGTACGACTGGAATATCAACATGTTTATTGGTTCAATATGTGAGGTATTGACCGGACAATGTTTTGTAAACATGAACACGTGTTGGTATTAGCCCAGTGGCCGAAAACTACAACTGTTCAGTTACAACAATCATCGCCGGTGGTTCTATTGATTCAATTTCATTCAATTTCTCCGAATTCGGAGTAACAGAAATATATCAGGAGAGACTGCATTCGTGGACATCATTTCAATGAATGTGCCTCTGGAATGAGCCCAAGATTATGGTCTGGCCAGCTATTTATAGTCTGCTGGCGTGACCTCTGACCGCAGAGCATCAGCCAATCAAATTCACTTTCGTAGGCCAGCCTCCAGAAACGCACGTGCGAGCTTGGCAACACGTCTTTCAGCATGGCGAACGGGAGGAAAACTTGGACGGAAAGTTATGCAACTTTCGTACAATAAAACAACTAATTTCCGTAGAAGTATGAACGATCTGTTATCAAGGCATTTTCTCCAACATCCAGAGATGATTACTGCGTAAGATTTATACAACATTGCGGGCTTCAGAGGTAATTATTCACTATCACGTAACGAACGACTTTACAACAACAACACGTCAACAGCAGCAATCTTTGACAAAACAAATGATCAAACACTGGCTGTTTCCGATCCAAGAATCCAATACTGTTTATTTAATGAATGCATAAAAATATACGGGTACTGCCCGTTACACTGCCCCCACCTTCATAAATTTGGTCTCCAAATTCAGCATATGAAGAAAGCATTCATTAAATCGATCTGCATGCATGTGAAATGTGACTTTGTTTCACATTTTCAAAACAAATAACGTGTCCAACATATTTCATACTTGTGAATTCTAATATCACAGAATGCATGTGCAGATGCAGTAGTGAAGTTAAAACTATTTACACAGACTAGGCTTGCAATGCTCCAATTTTCATTGCTCAAGTCGTCTTCTAATATCATGGCTAATATCATGGTGAATATTTTCACAATCATTACTTATCTGCTAGAAGTATACAGAGCCAAATTCTTCACAATAACTTTTAGGGCTGGCAGTCATGTGTTTGAGATATGAGTGAATACCATGTTAAGATCTCTGTCTTTTCACGACCGTTTTATATGCTCCAAATAAAAACCTGGTCCAATATGTTACTGACAGTTTCATTTTCAGTGTCCAAATTATTCACTGTGCTTCAGCATCATCTATCGACCTCAACTCCTGTTCACTCTTCCCCGGATATAAAATCACCTGGAGTGGGTACCTCACAATTGTCCCCATTATTGGTGGATATCCCTGAAAACCAAGTACACCAGGGCCATTGCTCCTGTATATGGTTTCAGCCTATTGTGGTCGACCGCACAGTGTTTTAATCTTGAAATCAGTTGAAGACAGTGGTCAATATGCCATCGAGTTAAAGTGTCAGTAAATAAAGTTCTTTCAAAATCATTGCAGTTTTGGCGTAGCACTAATTTCCTGCCAGCAGATTTGTGTTGCCATACTACCTGGGTGTATCATCAACCTTTCTTCTTTAACTTGCTAGTTTCATATGTTCTCTAGCAAATCCATGCACTCCTTCCATCATTTGAGAAAGTTCTTGCATAATCTGAAACTTTTGTTTCAATCCATTCAAATACAATACATCAAACATTAAGTCAACTGGTAAATCTATCACCTTGCCTTGGCCAAGACTTTGGGTGTGACACCAGGAATGCTCTCTATGCTGTCTAGTGTTATCTTAACATCTAGTTATCAGCAGTACAAGAGTTATACAGCTTTCTTGAAGTATTACAGTGCCCAATACATCTCATCAACCTGAATCAGATTACCACAACCACTGTTGGGATCTGACAGATGCACGCTGTGCAGTCTTACCAGGAGTGATTATAGGCTAACAATTTCAATCAAATTGTTCTGCATCTTCCACTTCCACCATTCTTAGCTGAGCAGATATATACTGCTTTCTCAGAGGAATAAATCATCTCTGACAGAGGAATAAATCATCTCTGACATATCAGCTATCATTTGTACCTTCAAATTCAAGACCTCAGTATTATCTTCAAAAATCCATTCCATTCATCATGTTCATTTCAAAAGTATTCAATTCAATTTTTCAGGTTTCTTAGAGCATCATAATCTGAATATCAATTGCACTTCAATGCCAATCTGGATAACAAGATATTCACTCATTTTTGTTTCCAACAGTATAATACATGTAGGGTGCAGAGTTTCAACAAACTTGTTATTGACATGACCAGAGAAAGATGAAGGTCATCTCCAAAATATCATCGTATTACATCATAGCAGATTTATACAATAATTGACTGCTTGGGAAATTTCATATGCTCATAAATAATACCATGAAAACCTCCAACTTTGTCAAAGGGTGTACCATCACCTGTTGTGGTAACTAAACTAATATTTACATTCGCAAATTCATCATCTCACAAAATGGAGATAAATGCGATTCATCCAATACAATCATCAAATTCAAATTTCACTGGTTGACTGCTTATTATTTCATCGCTTTTCCCAACTTTCAGTCTATCCCCAGTATTATTTCTAAATCGTGATTCCCCACAAACTCCTCAGAACTACTTCTTTAGTAGCCATTTTCAAAATTTTCATTTTGTTTCTTCTCAGAACCAAGATCCAGATCTTCTGAATTCAGATCAGCTCCATGTCTAAGCCATGGTGAATCAATATGTGGAGTTGTAGTGCTATTTTCCCGCTTTATAGTCACATTCTCAGGGTTCGTAAAATGCCCCCACCTCAAAACAGGCATGACATTTACAGCATCCAAATGTAATGGTCGTCTGTCAATTTCTGAAGTAGTTTGGGAATGTTGAGTGTTATAAAACTCATTTGTGTTTACAGAGTTCGAGAGTTTGTCACCCACCTCTGTTAATTGTTTATTGTCACCAGATAATTTTACATATTCCCCATCCAGCCAGTTAGTTCTTTCAATTTGAACTTCATTCTGATTGTGAATTTCAGATATTTGGCAATTTGTTTGGCTCTGATTTTCTGCTAACCCATCAAAATTCAATTTAAATTGACTCATACGTTGACTAGCCAGTAGACTAAACTGTTCTGACAATGCAGCTGAAAGCTCTTTAGTATAAAGAGATTCTTTCTTTTTATTTGCATTGTTAAGTTCAAGCAATAGACCATTCTCCAGGTTGGGGATTTCAAGATCTGTATCACTGTCATGAAGAGTTTCACTGCATAGTTTTGGTGACTGAAAAATCACAACATTCGAGTCATCCATATTCATTTCATGGAAGTTTGATAAATCTCCAAAAGTCTGTTTTCTCTATTATACTGTCTCAATATATTTGCCAAAACTGGATACAAATTCTGCAGTCACCAAATAGACTATCTTTTTTTTGTTTGCTGCCACCAAATGTGGACTATCCTTTACCGCTGCCACCAAATGTAACGCACTACCCCAGTATCACCCAGTGTATCTCACTGGTGCAAGGCTTCTCTCCGGAGGCTATTATGAGAGTAGGGTAGAACATCACATCAGAGTTTGGTACTCTGTAAACCATCAATCGGATTCCAGTGAGACAGTAATATACTAGACATGCAAAACACAAACAGACTCAAAAGACAACGGAGATTGTAATTCAGGTGAAATATAACAAGAACAATTTTATTCATCAAGGTACAATAATTATATCATAGAAATATGTTCTGTAGAATCAGTTTACCGTATTCACACACAGTGATAGCATCAGATCAGGCTGTGCCAAATCCGGCACCAGTTCAGTTTGTGCCAAATCCGGCACAGTGGGGAAGGTTATATAGCTCCGAAATTGGTGCAGGTCACAGAAACATAGTTGCACCGGAACTGGTGCAGGATACTGTATTTTTAGGCTTGCACCGAAAATGGTGCAGGTTTCAGATTTAAGACTTGCTCTATAAATGTGCTTGTGGGTAATTACAGTAGTCTGTATGCTACAGATTTGGAAGAGATAATCTGCACACAACTGGAACATTTACTTCTCGTCATCCAAGCGATGTACGACTGGAATATCAACATGTTTATTGGTTCAATATGTGAGGTATTGACCGGACAATGTTTTGTAAACATGAACACGTGTTGGTATTAGCCCAGTGGCCGAAAACTACAACTGTTCAGTTACAACAATCATCGCCGGTGGTTCTATTGATTCAATTTCATTCAATTTCTCCGAATTCGGAGTAACAGAAATATATCAGGAGAGACTGCATTCGTGGACATCATTTCAATGAATGTGCCTCTGGAATGAGCCCAAGATTATGGTCTGGCCAGCTATTTATAGTCTGCTGGCGTGACCTCTGACCGCAGAGCATCAGCCAATCAAATTCACTTTCGTAGGCCAGCCTCCAGAAACACACGTGCGAGCTTGGCAACACGTCTTTCAGCATGGCGAACGGGAGGAAAACTTGGACGGAAAGTTATGCAACTTTCGTACAATAAAACAACTAATTTCCGTAGAAGTATGAACGATCTGTTATCAAGGCATTTTCTCCAACATCCAGAGATGATTACTGCGTAAGATTTATACAACATTGCGGGCTTCAGAGGTAATTATTCACTATCACGTAACGAACGACTTTACAACAACAACACGTCAACAGCAGCAATCTTTGACAAAACAAATGATCAAACACTGGCTGTTTCCGATCCAAGAATCCAATACTGTTTATTTAATGAATGCATAAAAATATACGGGTACTGTCCGTTACAGTATATAGACTGACTTTGGAGAACAGGGAGCTACGAGAAAATGTTTTCGATCAAGAAAGGCACAGTCAATCATATAAATTGAGATTTGGAGGTATCGGCGAAACGCCGGGAGAAAACGAACAGGAAATTGTGAAACAGCTTATTGAAAAAGATTTGGGGCTTCATGGCATCGTGGTGGAAAATGTATTGGTGAACGGGGGAGAAACGGGAAGGACAGAAAAGGCACATCGTTGCTAAATTCATATATCGTCCACAGCGAAGAGAGGTCTTGCTGAAGGGAAAGGTGGTTTTCAAAGAAAAGAACATATTCGTGGTGGACGATCTGATTACTGAAGACAGGAGGAGAAAACGAGTGTTCCGGGATTACAATGGCGAACAGTTATTAAGAGGACAAACAAGCGAGGTTTGTTAGGGGAAAACTATTTGTAAATGGGACTGAAATGATGGAGTCGGACGTGTGATTATTCGCGAAAATGTGAAAACTTCAGTGACATGGACAATGCAGACAAAGGAGGCAAGCGAAAACAATGACTTCTTCATTTTATAAATTTGACTACACGTTGCTGAATAGCGAAGACAGGAAGGCGACGAAAGAAATTGTAAATAGTTTGATTTCGAAAACGAACATGTACATTTAAAGAGGATTGACGATATTGCACAAACTGTGCATGTAAATACACTATGACTATCTTCAATTACTGATATCGAGCTTGTAACGAATGAACTTGTTTTTATTACTATTTTTATTATTATTTTTTTTATTGTTTTATTGTTTTGCATTGAACACTATAATACTGGTAACAAAAGCTTATACCGCCTCCGTGTACATATAGATATACATGTGGTTTACAACTCAGGAAATATCTTCAGGGCGACAAGAGGGGTTGGGGCAACCACCTCACTGGGGGTCTAATAACACCCCAGCCACCAGTCAGATTTTTGGACCGGATTCGGGGCCTTCGCGCACATCGCCGGAAGTGACATCATATATAGTAAAATAGATGTTTGGCAAACATTTCGATTACTTTTCAAGTCTGCATAATACCTCTGTTGACATAGCGATAAAAAGAATGATCTGGAGATTATTTTCCCTGTTTATCTGGGCAGAGCATGTGAAAAGTAGTTCGCTCATGTGCAACACTGAATGAGTTGTTCGGCCAGATTCAAACGGAACCGTGCGTACGTGGGTTTTCCCCTATACGTCATAGCAACGTAGTAAAGGTCAACTTCCGCGATTGGAAGCATGGATGGTAAATGAGCATGCGAAATTGAGCAAGCGCTGTGGGAAGGGTGGGGGTGGGTTTGGGGGGGGGGGGGCTCAATTGTGTTATGTCCATTATACCGTTTTCATTTAAAACCAATCTGATGTTAAAAGTGCCGGCAAAACTGTTCTCAATGACTTTACATGTATTTTTCTATGCAGTGCATGTGTTCTAAACCTGCAATAAAATTATGTCCGTTTGCGTGCCTGCTTTTTGAATAGGCCGGGAATTATTCCGGGCTCGCACGGGCACGAGCACCTAAGTCCTTTCACAGTTTTAAACGTTAGTACTATCCGAGGTGCCTAAAAAATTACTGTAATGAAGAATAAGAATGAGAGTAACAACAAACGGGAGACTGAACTGGAAGTCTCGAAATTAAATTAGCTTGAACAGAGCGTATTTGGCTGAGTACTCTGTTTTAATCTGCGCAACTAGTTATTTACCTTTTGTTCTCGTCCTCTTATTTCCCCGCTTTAGCTCACGTAATACAAACGTAACTCTCATAATGTTCCAAGCTAACTTTTGTCAAAACTTTTCTCGTGAACCAGTAGCTGGCAGGGGAGCGGCAAACTGTGTCAATTATTTAAATTACTCTGTCACCACGATCAAACCTGCTTGAAACAAAATCACCATATCTCTTGTATTTACAGTCCATGATATACAATCCATTTACACTGTTTCTGCTACGCTTGCGAACGTATTCTCCGCCCCCTTTGAGACAATCAAATTGCAAATAAGATTGGACAGTTCACAAGCAAATATATTTTCCGTGTGAATAATATATATGCATGCTACATAAACCCACAAATGATTATCTCTATATTTATGTCTGATACACTCAAAATAATAATCCGTTAAAATTTAACGTATTACTATCCGTTAGGTAGTTTTAACGGATTAATCCGTTATATAAACGGAAATAGTACGTTATAGTAAGGGAATCTTCCGTTGTTGTATTGCACTGACGGACTCATCCGTTACATCAACGGAATATCCCATCAGTCAGCAAGTAATCATTGGTCCCACCTGGGCAAACGTGGGCTTTGGGGCCATGGACAACCCTACACTGGCCCCAAGTGGGTTAAGTACTGGGAAGCCCACATTCTGAATTGGGCTGTGTTGGCATCTCCACATTAACCTAACCACACCGGGCAGTCGTGGGCATCACCGCACCAAGAGTTATCTAACTTGAATGAACCTACTCATTTGTTTTACTTTTATGAGCAGGAAATTGTAATTTTAAAATTTATCTGCATGTATAATTACGTTTGCGATTAATGAGCAATATCGGAATTATATGCCAAACATGTCCGACTCTGTCCGATCGATAGAATTTTAATTCTTTTTAATTTCTTCCTCGACAAAGAGAAAGCACTGAATTAAAAACCACATGAGAGTGAATCAGCGCAGTCAATATCAATGCGGTTTGAGTTAAAATCATTAAACATTGGATATTACGAACGATTCCGATGATCTATATACTGAGAGGATTATTCTCTTAACTCGGACGTTAGAGTTACGTGAAAAAGTCCACTCAATATAAACCCAGTTTGCATGGGATAAAATTTAATAAATTTCCGGTTACCAGCAAGGGCCCAACGTTGAATCCGTTAAAAAATAAAAATCCGTTACAATAACGGAATATTCCCTCGATCCCCTGGGGACGGACTTTTCCGTTAAATTTAACGGATAATAAAATCCGTTGAATCCGTTAAAAAATAGGAATCCGTTTAATAACGGAATATTCCCTTGATTCCCTGGGGACGGATTTTTTCCGTTCGAGTAAACGGAATTTTATTTTGAGTGTATAATATTTATTTATCATTATATGCTGTTCGAATATGATCAAATACTCAAATATATATTTTATATTTTCGTGTGTCGGGACCGTCTATGGGCTGTCCAGTTTGCTATGTTTTTTTCTCTTTCCTGTGCACCAGAAAAGCATTACTAAACAAAGGTGAATGACACCGTAAATATTGCATCTATGAATTACAGGGGGTTGTCCGAGAAAGTAAAAAGAAACAATGTATTTCTTTACTTCAAAAAGAAAACGTATTCAGGATACACACACTGACCCGAAGTACGATAGCCTTTCCGATAGCATAATAAAAAAAGAATGCGGTATGAATGCCTGGGTGAGCCCCTTTTCATCTGCATTACGTGGAGTAATAATATTATTTAATAATAATTTTGAATATAAAATTAACAACGTATTTAAGGGCCCTTTAGGAAACTATTTGATTATTAGCTTGGAAATATACGAAACATCTGTTACTCTTGTAAATCTCTATGGACCTAACACAGACAAACCGTCCTTTTTTAACAAAATTAATAAAATGATTAAGGAAATTAAGGACCCCTAGAAAACAAGCTCTTTTAGACTTTTTCCTAACCAGCACTGACATCTTCAATGCTACCATAAAAGCCAATATAAAACCAGGTTATAAGACAGATCACTCAGCCATCACTTTAAACTGTAAATTTACGAATTCAGAACGAGGACGAGGATATTTGAAAATACATAAAATAAAACATAAGACATAAAATATCTGGATCTAGTAAATCAGGTTATAAGTGAAACAATCGATGAATATTCACCACTGCCTTACAGTCGAGAAAACATTAAAGATATTTCCATTGAGAAACTACAACTCACTATATCAGATACACTCTTTCTGGAGACAGTGTTTCTAAAAGTCAGGGGGGAAACAATAACATTCTCTTCTACTAAGAAAAAGATTGACAATAACAAAGAAAGAGAGCCTGAAAATGAAATAGAACAATTGGAAAATAATATAGAAATCTCGTTCACTCGGATTGAGGAAGAAAAAAATAGACGAATTAAATGTTGTTAAAAAAGAGTTGGAGAGCAGGAGACGGAAAAAAGTAGAGGGTATTATTACCAGAACAAAGGCCAGATAGATGGAGGAAGGAGAAAAACCGACAAAATATTTCTTGGGACTGGAAAAAATGAATTATACTCATAAAGCGATAACAAACTTAACCTTAGATTCTGGACAAAATATAAGTAATACAAAGGACATCGTACAAGAACAACGTAATTTTTACAAAAAATTATATTCAAAGCAGGAATATGAAAATGAAAGCACAGAAGAATTTCTGGCTTCTCTGAATTTTAACAAATTAAGTGAAATTAAGTGAAGGAGAATTGACATACAGTGAATTGACAGCGTGATTTAAAAACATGAAAAACGTAAAAAGACGGATACTCAGCTGAGTTTTATAAGGTGTTCTGGAATAAAATGGGGGGGGGGGGGGTTGTGCTTAGATCGATTAATGATGGATTTAAAAACGGAGAGTTATCAATTACTCAGCGCCAAGGTGTTATAACTGGTCTCCCTAAGCCAAATAAACCTAGAAATTTTATTAAAAACTGGAGACCTATCACTCTTCTAAATCTAAGCTATATATAGCCTCTGCATGTATTGCCAATCGGTTGAAGTCAGTACTAGATCAGTTGATACCCTAGGACCAAAAGGGGCTCATACCAGGCAGATATATCGGGGAGAATGTCCATCTTGTCTATGACATTATGTTTGCAACAAAGGATAAAAGCATACCTTACTTTTGTTGGTAGATTTTAAAAAAGCGTTTGACTCTATCTCGTGGTCATTTCTTGAAAAAGTAATAAAAGCCTTCAACTTTGGGAGAAAATGCAAAAATGGATTAGGGTACTGTACTTCAAAACTCAGACCTGTGTTATTCAAAACGGCCATCTCTCTTCCTTCTTCGATATAAGCAGAGGATGTAGATAAGGCGATCCAATATCTCCATACCTGTTTCTGCTCTGTGCAGAAATATTGGGAACGATGATACGGAGAAATACTAAAATAAAGGGGATTGAAATAAATGGTACGGAATTCAAAATTAGCCTATATGCAGATGATACTCAAATAATACTCGATGGATGAGAGGAATCCTTAAAAGAGGCCTTAAATTGTCTTGATTTATTTCATAAATTGTCGGGCCTGAAAATAAATATAGAAAAGACATTCGCAGTCTGGATCGGGTCGCGGACGGGCTCCGACACCAAACTATGTGAACATATTAAGTTGGACTGGGAAAATAATTTCATATTGCTGGGAATGCATATTTCCATAGCAGACTTACAAGGTATTTGGAAAATAAATTATCTGAGAAAACTTGATAATCTTAAAAGAGAACCTATAGTAAATGGAAAATGAGAAATCTGATTCTATTAGGGGAAGTTACAATTATCAAAACAATGGCTTTGTCGAAGCTGATACACCTGTTCCTTGCCCTGCCAAATCCTCCAGAGGATGTCATTAAAGAAATTAATAGAATTCTTTTAAATTTTGTATGGAATGGCGGCAACGATCGAATAAAAAGAACAGTGATCACGCAAGATTACAAAAAGGGCGGTCTAAGGATGATGAACCTTGTCAATTTCATCCTCTCTCTAAAAGTATCTTGGTTAAAAGTGTTGCTGGCGAATATATGAGAATATTGTCTAATGAAACAAAGAACCCTTTTTGGAAAGACACTTTCAAAGCCTGGTATATTTTCGGTAAAAAAATAAAAATAGAAACCGCCGAGGACATATATAATGAACCGCGATGGTACAACACAAATTCAAAGAATTCTTCATTTTTCGTCACAAATGGTATGAAGATAAAATTAGATACATCAGAGATATCGTCGATATCAACGGTAACATTGTAAGATTTGAAGATTTCAGAAGCAAATATAAAACGGGTGGAAATTTCTTAGACTATATTAGGCTAACTAAAAACGTATATACCTACTCTCTTGTCTAAAACACTTCACTCAAATTTCAAGAAAGTACACCAGACATCACCTGAGATAACAAAATGTCAACGTATTTTGTCAGGACAAGGAATGGGTTGTAGACGCTATTATGATGTAATTGATTATAATGATTCCATCATACCAATATCAGCTGATAGATGGGAATCCTCTTTGAATCTTAAAAACCAGATAGATTGGAATAGTGTATACTGCAGATCTTTCCGTTGTACAGTTGACACCAAACTACGAGATCTGCAGTATAGACTCCTACATAGAATCATTCCCACAAATTCATTCTTATATAAAATTGGTTTGACGGAAACTAAAGTATGCGATCACTGTAAAAAGGAAACGGAAACTGGAGCATTTTTTTTTTGAATGTTCAGAAGCCAAAAAGCTGTGGAAATGTCTAAAAACCTGGCTAAAGGATACAATGGGAATGCGAGGTGAAATATCGAACGAAAAAATAATCTTGGACTGGGAAAGAAATCAAAATTGTCTTATGCTTTGTTGTTGATAACCAAAAAATATATTTATGCAACTAAGTTTGATCAGGGAACTCTCAGCTGGAAAGCTTTATTGAACATCATATACAAGTACTATAATGCACTGAATATTTTGCAGTCATTGTCAAACTTTCGGGGAATGTTACGAAGTACAAGAAAATATGGATACTGTTCGAAATTTTTTCTTTAAATCCTTTCGACAAAATGAAAAATAAATTGTTTCTAAAGGGCTATCAGCATCAAACACTTATGCGTATAATTTTGTTATTGTTAACCAAAGTGTGACCAAGCTGGTTTCTTATGGGAACACTTTGAATACAGTTGAGAAATGCGTGGTTTGTCAATTCGTTTTTTTTTTCAAGGGTATATTTCTGATTGATGAAGCGAATGGGTATTATGAATATTTGTGAAATAGAAAAAAGGGGTAACATAAAATGGTGAAGACTGCTACATTGAGAGTGACAAAGGGTTCATATTTGTATAATATGTATTTTTACTATTGAGAATGCAGATTACGTATATAGATTTTGAAAGAAAAAAGAAAAGAAAAAAAAACATTGGAGGAACAAACTCAGAAGAAACATGTAAATATGAGAGAGCTTTATAGCAGTATAACGATTTTAGGAGCAAACTATCGTTTAGGAGTAAGGAATTTGGGAGAACATATCTTAGCGAAATGCGACCTGAAATAGGAGCCCGATCAGGTGGAGATAGCGATTACATAGCAGAGCATGAATATTATTTCACATCAGATTATTATTTACTAATTTATCATGCATTTTTTGCGAAGAAAAGAACAAAAATAAAAAATTCGAAAATCGTTCAAAATCGTAAAAAAAACGCGCTTTTTGAAAATGACGTCACGGTAACGTCATCATGGCTGCCATCTCGGATTGTTTTACATTTTCTTATTGAGCTTGACCCAAAGATATAGTGTGGCAAGTTTCAGCCCTCTAGCCTTAGCGAAAACATATAGGGGTGCCGGGGGGAGGGGGGGGGGACTTTCCGCCCTCTCCCAAGGCTGCGGTACACTCAAAATCGCCCAGGCCAGATAGGGTTAAGGCCAGAATACTCCGGTATCATTTTAAGTATCATAGACTTGGAAAACACATAATTCCCATAAATCATTCCCCGATATCACGTGACCACTCAAGTTTGTAATTGCGCCTTCGACAAATGCAGAATAACGTAGAGTACGACATCGAAAATAACGTTAAATACCATCGACAGAAAAGTAGGAATAAATTGGTAGCAGCTCTAAAAATTGTATTTGAGGCCTATGTTATGTTATGTTATGTTTATAGTCCTGTAAATCAGACGTGAATCGGACAATGTCGCGACGTCGACTATCTCACTATTGGTCGAATCATCTTAAACAGATAATCGACAACAGGGACGTAACTCTTTCTGGAATATTATGAAGGAGAATACGTCTTCCTCTTTCATTACTTTATTCTCATATTATTCATAGTCCAACTATAGGAAATATTTTCAGTCAGTTTATTATTCGTGTGTTTCAGCTGTTACCAGGAAGCAAATTTCCTGAATTGATAGAGTAATAACATTGTGAAACCGAAAGATGCTATATTAGTATGATATTTGATACTCTGTAACCTTATCTATACAATTGACACATTGTTTGATTTAGCAACAAGGTATCATTTAGTTCTAAGATTCTATCACATTGTTTCTTTTTGTTCGCAAATAGCAATAACGTATCACTTATTAACCCCACCAGGCCGGGGCATTTTAAGACGTCATGGACTTGGTTTACATTTTTTTGGTGAGCTCGATCCAAGGATACAGTGTGATA
The DNA here is from genome assembly GCA_036873755.1 of Hanleya hanleyi. NCBI lineage: Eukaryota > Metazoa > Mollusca > Polyplacophora > Lepidopleurida > Hanleyidae > Hanleya > Hanleya hanleyi. The sequence goes on along the minus strand of JAVTVY010014629.1, from coordinate 22,848 downwards.
AGTTTCAGACCCCTAGCTCAAGGGGTAAGAAAAATAATTACCCCCCGGCCTGGACAGGTGCCAAAAAGCCTAGGCCAGATAGGGTTAGAGTGCCTCATACGATTTTGTAAATTAATCAATCTGAATACTTGAAGCGAGTAGCTTGTCCCTGAGGGGGAGGGGGGGGGGGGGGTATAATAATATTCCTCAAATATATATAGAAATAAGAAATATAAGGCGTTAGATACTACATCTGATCGTTATATATAATTTTTGCTACCTTAACACCCAGGCTACGTGGGCACTGTAAGGGTGTAGTGTAAAATCGTAGCCAGAACAATGAATAAAATGCCCAGTGGCTTGTTCCAGGGCTTAAACGCAAAAAAACCCCCAAAAAAACAAAAATACCATAGTCAATTCTCTATTTCCATCAATTCAAATACTCTGATTCAAGCGCCCTTGGACGAAGTCACAGTTTTTCTTCCTTAAAAATAGTACGTAATGGATTTAAACAACCATGTTGAACAGCTAATATGTAAGCGCGGAAAATTCAATACTACAATAGTTATTCTTAGTACTAGAATTCGAATATTGTTTGAACTGAGTTATTGTTATGTACAATAATTATATACACATACAACAATATATAACAAAAGAATATATACACTGGATATTACATCAAAATGTGGAGACCACTAATTACATTACTGCACATTTTTTTTAACGTCAATCCCGTAGAACAATTCAGATGATATTTTGTGGTTCCTTGACAAGGTCGTCCACTAAATATGAGGAAACATTGCAGTTGGCGCTATCTCTTTGACAGGAGTGGTGGATATCCACCTAAAACCAAGACAAACAAGTAATGTAATAGAAAATCAGCTATATTAGTTTAATTCTGGGAAGCTCGAGTCGATCAACTTTTGGCAATTAGCATTATTTCGGTGATCGGAGATACACCTGTCAGGTCATTGCAATTAGGACATGTATAAGTGTGATCTGTGCTTGAGCGAAACTTTTTAACGAGATTACAAAACACGCTTAATTCAACACTCATTGGGTTTCAAATATGTCTTTAGTAAGAAATTACCGACACAATATATTTACAGTGTGTGGCATCACCGTATTGATCGTTCGAATGTTAAACCTTGGTTTACAACGCGTCTAAAAGAAAAATTATCAAATCGATGGAATATACATACCTCTTCGTCTTCGATACAGAATCACAAGGACGACTGATATTGAGACAAGGATGATCACAGTAACCAGCAGACCAACGACTATACCAACAACACCTACAGGATAAACGGGAATGGTTTGAGCAAGATATTTGTTCACGACGTCAACAAATCAACAGCCGTGAATAACATATACAATCTTCTCTAGCCATATATGGTTAATCTGACAAGGTCGTATGATGACAGGTGGGAGAGCGGCTCATAACGAAGATCAGTTGTGTTGTTCTTAGGAGTTCCGGATCATATAGATCATAATCTCATAAACTCTCCTAATATGCCCATATTTGGGCGAATTAAGACCTTTATTAAGTTATTCTTATTGTACAGGTAACGAGCGGTATCTTGTAATATCGCTGCATATGTGACCGAGAACGTAGGCCGAGGTCACATGAGCTTCATTGGTTACATCATCTTTGTTATGTCTTCGAATTGCACGTGGCCTTTCTGCCTCCGACGTCAGAATGAAAAATCAGTGGTACATCTTATTCGAGGTCTGTTTGGACTTTTTAGGCTTTTCATTCATCATGGAATTAGACGACGTTCAACTAACCCAACTACTGAATGATTTGAAGGCGGAATAGTCTGTAATCCACTCCATGGAATCTGTAGAATTGGATGATCTAAATTTATCTCAGACACTCAAAATGTACCAGATTGGACTGCAGGCGGATGACTTCCAAATGTTGACAATGGGTCTTCGACAATGGAAACTGAAACTAAACCGGATTGTTTGCCTATGGACACCAGCAACCCGAAAACTTAGGAACGCCTTTGAAAAACTGTGTCAGAAAACGAAATCTAAACCTTAATTGAATGCCAAGAGTGCAAAAATACTAAATGGAATACGGACTGGTCATAAAGACTGTTCGACGACTGGCAAAACTGCAGAAACAACAGGTGAGCAGATTCCTACTTTGACGGATATGACTGTATTGGACATTAATACTTTTCTGAGCAGATTTGTCGTTGAAGTGAGGCGAAAAGATGGCGAGTGGTATCCACCGAAATCATTGTATTTAGTATGTTGTGGACTTCTACGTAAAGCTACGAGATTCTGGTATCTCTGGGATGAATTTTCTTAATGACGGAGACGACAGATTTCGTCCCTTTCTAAAGACTCTTGATGCCAGAATGAAGAGTTAACCAAGTTGGATTTCGGCACTCGACTGAAACAAGCACAGCCAGTGTTGCAGAAAGATGAAGAGGAACTATGGGAGGCAGAGACGACACTTTTACTGCATGCTTTCTGCTTACTTGGTGGGAAAAGCTGTAAATCATTGCAGGATACCATGTTCTTTTATAACTGCAAACTGTTCGGTTTACGCGATCAAGACAAACATCATGATTTGCAATGTGGACAGTTCTAGATCGGCGAGGTTGAAAACGGAAAGTTTGTAGAATTTACTGGCAGAGATTCCAAAAAATTTAAAGGCGGTCTCCTCGATCTCCACAAAAACATTCAGAATAAACTGGTGAAGCATTGCCGAAGGTCGAAAACATCCAAGTCAATGGATCTAGTCGATCGATATTGATACACAGATCGAAAACCCCAACAATGAAACTGACATGTTAAATCTTGTCTTAGTTAAATCCTGGCTATAGCAGAAGCGGTCTTTCCTTCCAAAACTGCACGTTCAATTTCACCAATTGAGCTAATCCAACCTTGGATATCTTGGATATTTTGGAAACATTAGTCCGGCGTATATCTGATGATTGTAAGTCATATATTTTCAGTTTGATTTTCTGATGTGCAGGTACCGGTAGACCTACTTCATTTTGCGATTATTTCAGCTCATAGAATTTGGATTTTCTATTATCTCTGAGATAAACATTATCGATATTGCATTAGTGTAATTTGGATTATGTTATTTGAAAATCTGATGAACAACTTGACACTCATTTCTGTTATTGGACAATCAGACATTCCTAAAGGCGTTTTAAAAGGAAGTGATTCGCCTATACTTTTCAATTATAATGCCTTTGTTAAAATATTCCTCGGACTATACATTCCATTCTGTTTATTAACCATATATAACTCAGTTGATCATGCACGATGTCTCAATGATAACGTGAAAGGGAACTTTTTACATTTCTCATGTAATTATTCAAACTTCCCTCAAGATATGTCTTCATCAATATCGTCTTTATATTGCGCTAAATTGATGGATTACGTCAAATTGTGTTAATCCACCATATCCGAGTATCTTTTGTGATTGTTTTGAGAGAGATTTATACTTTTACTGCACGCTTTCTGAAGTGAAATCGACTATTTCTTGTGATGATATTTACAGTACCAGAATTACGTTGAAAACTATCAATTTGTGCTATGCTGTACTGGCTGGCTAAGTAACACTTAGTTATATCGTTTGTTAGTATTATCATATACAGATATCGTCATGGCTAGCGAGTTCATACATTCTTAGCTAGCGCTGATCTGTCGATTGGTAAACTCACTGAATTGAAGAAAGATAACCTAAGAAAGATAGCGGAGAAGCAATGGGTATTTGTCACAGTGTGAAGAAGAATGATATAGTAGAGGCTATCGCTAATCACTTGGGGTTAGAGGAAGAAGAGGAAAATGAGTATCAGAGTGATCAGGTAGAGTTATCCAAGATAGAGCTGGAGAAGTTGAGATTGGAAAAGCAAGCAGTAGAATTAGTAATAGCAGGGATGAAATTGAAAAAGGAAGAAAGGGAAAAGGAAAGAGAAGAAAGGGGAAGGGAAAAGGAAAGAGAAGGAAGGGAAAAGAAAAGGAATGCGGAATTCGAACGGCGAAAATTGGAATTAGAGCACGAACATCGGTTGCGAGAGATTCTAGTCAAGGAATTCGGGAGTTTGACCTATCTAAGAATATACGGCTTACCCCAAAGTTCAGTGAAAAGGACGTTGAAAAGTACTTCGTCGTTGGGAAGACAACACAGCGATTGGAATGGCAGGAGAAATACTGGACCATGTTGCTTTTGAGTACGTTTATAGGAAAGGCTCAAGAGGTATATTCCTCTCTCTCTGTAAAACAGTCCTCGAATTATAAGATGGTCAACGAAGCTGTATTGGCTGCTTATCAATTAGTACCGGAAGCTTACCGATAGAAATTTAGGCATCTCAAAAGGCAAAACGGACAAACATTTGTAGAGTTTGCTGGGGGAAAAAGAAATGATGTTCGAAAGTTGGTATAGGTCAATGAAGGCTGACCAGAGTTTTCTAAATCTAACTATAAGATAGTACTAATGAAGGAATTCAAGAATAGTGTCACCAATGAGATTAAAACTCATTTAGACGATCACAATTCAAAGATCTGAAAGGTACTGCAGTTCCGAGGAAGTGGAATAATGACAGAAAGGTGTTAGATATCCATAAGGGTGGGATGAAGAAGAATAATAGAGGCCCAGAGCCGATATCTTTTACAATATAGTTTCCTTTGGTTGAATGGAATGAATTAAAAGTGAGTATAGCCACGGCTGTGAACGTTGGCTCAGTCGCGCATTGGTGTGTTTATAAGGGGGAGGGGGAGAGTCTCAGTTTAACCATTCTCGTCTACGGTACACGTCGATGCTAAAACGAACGCTTAATTGAAGCCCCCTGAAAATATATGCTGAAATATATGTGGGGTTAGAGTCCCCCGAAATATGTGTGGGGTCAGAGTCCCCCGAAATATGTATGGGGTTAGAGTCCGCCGGAATATGTGTGGGGTCAAGAGTTCCCCGGAATATGTGTGGGGTCAAGAGTCCCCCGGAATATGTGTGGGATATATCGTCTATGGTACACGTCGATGCTACAACGAACACTCAATTTAAGGGAGCTTTTTTCGTAACTGCTTATTCAAAGTGGACTGCAATAGCTGTGAAGTGCCATTCTGCCATGCCTGACATGGAAGAACAAATCTATATTGCATAAAATTTTAAGAGTCGTCGCTTCGCCAAAGAAAGAGATAGAGTTATCTGTGGACGAAACGATCATACTGTTAAGTGCTGAGTTCACACCGTCGACTAAGGAAAATCAAGACAGAAAAAAAGAATTTTCCTGGAAATATACAGGAAATAAATTGCAACATAATTTTAATTGTGAAATACTGGATGGACTGTGTCAAATAAAGCCCTCCAATACGGAAAGACGGAATATTCGAAAATGAGTTCCCATGGAAAGAATTATGGAATAATCATGTGCCACATTGCTACAATGTCTAATAAAGGTAGCCGATGTTTCCCAGAACTTGTTTTGGAAGGCGAAATCAGCGCCCACCCTTGAATGCATGATGAAGGGAGGTTTTACAGACGAGCGGATGAGAATTTTATATCTTGTCGCATGATCGTTGCATTGTGTAATATATTTGATCGTCAGGAGTCCAAATTTCAGATCCACTTCAGGTGTTGTATCAGGTGTTGTAGAAATGGTCAGTGCATTTTACATTTTCAGAAACTGCTAAAATTGTGTATCCGATAGGATGTTTAAGGCCAATCCCAACAGAATTCACCTCATGCTACTGTAAATATTAGAGGCAGTAGATACATGTAGCGTCGTCATACATACGTTCTAGGGTGAATAAACATACGCTGTATTTTAAATGTATCATATTGATTAGAAATCATGACAGCTGCGCTACCTGCCCATTAACAGCTAAATTTTGAAAGGGAAAGCACACTAATTGTTGGCCAGTGGATAATGGAGATTTTTATATGAGACTAATTCCTATGGAGTATTGTTGTTCTAAGAGAACTGTACAATCATAACTAAAATGGATTTTTTTGATACCATGGCACATGGGAATGCATTGAGCGTCATCAGCGCAACTGTGAAATCCAGGAAAACATTTATACTTTGTGCTATGCTATTGAAAAATGGTCAAGATATTGACAGCCACAGGAAGTGGTGGTGATTGTTCAGCAATCTGATATTGAAATGTTAAAGAGCTCGACACGGAGAAAATTGTATGCACGGAGGGGTGGAGTTCGTCACCTTGGCTGGAGATGCACAGGGATGTGGTTAACTTTTGCAAGACATGTCATACTTGTCAAATTCTTGGCAAATCCCAGCGTAGTGTTAAGCCAGCTACCCTCATTCTCATTCCCGCATTGGATGAGCCGTTTAACAAAGTTCTCATACATTTTGTTGGCCCCTTACCCAATACCAGTAGGGTAGCAGTATCTCTTAACTATTATGGAAGTGACCACTCGGTTCCCAGAGGCGGTTCCACTTAAACGAATAACTGCCCCGTTGGTGGTAGATGTATTGGTACAATTCTTTACTAGATACGGTTTGCCCAAACAAGTACAGTCGGATCAAGGGTCGAATTTCATGTCCCGATTGTTTCAGGAAGCGATATTGGAGCTGGGTATAAAACAGCTGATGTCGACTGCTTACTATCCCGTCCAAGGGAGCGTTAGAGATGTACCAGCAAACCATGAAAAACTGCCATCAGGGCATATTGTATTGAGTACCCTAGTGATTGGGATAAGGGAATCTCGTTTGTTCTGTTCGCCACAAGTCCTTTCGACTTGATATATGGTCATGCGGGTAGAGACCCATTAAAGTTAATAAAGGGACGTTTCTTGTCAAGTGCGGATGAGACTAATCTGTTGAATTGCGTCTCTACGTTTCGCGAAAGGTTGTCAAAAGCTTGTGAAATGGCTCGAATTCATGTTAAGGGTGCTCAACAGAAGACCAAACCACGTAGCTTTAAGTCAGGTGACAAGATTTTGATTTTGCTCCCTCTGCCCAAAGAATATCTGAGAGCCAGATTTAGTGGGTCGTACTAATTTGAAAAGAAAGCCAGTGATGTGAACTACTTAGCACTCCTGATCGGAGAAAATGACGAAGGTTTCATCATGTGAATATGCTCAAGAGGTACTTTGAACGAGAAGTCAGTCTGTAGCGTTGACAAACCTGGTAGCTACGGCCGACTTCTCTAGTACTGACGCATTTGATTATGATATCTGTGATCTGGTAGTAGCTCAAACAAATTTACTGGATGAAAAACTAGGGAACCGAATTTCTAGAGAATCTGGATATCGTGGTTGGTCATCTACTCAAACACCAAAAGGGATATAGCTAACTTGACCAGGGCCCATGAGGACATATTTGCTGATGTGAATGACTGTACTGATGCTACAGTTTACGATGTAGATGTAGGAAAAGCTACCCCTATCAAACAGCATGCATATAGGCTCAACCCCGAAAAGTCAGAAAAGTTTAGGGAGGAAATCAAGTATATGCTTCAGCCCGATCCCCTAGAACGCAGTCAAAGTAGGCGTTCTCCAATAATGTTAATTCCTTAGCCCGATGGATCGCAAAGGCTATGCTTTGATTACCGTGATTTGTACCCAATACCCCGTACCCCGAAGACTAATTAGACAAAGTTGGCGGAACGGTTTATGTCAGTAAGATAGATCTCCTCAAGGGTTACTGGCAGGTACCGTTAACTGACCGAGCAAAAGAGATATCCGCTTTTTCTACCCCAGATAGGTTTTACCAATATAAGGTTATACCTTTTGGTTTGCGAAATGACCTTTCCACTTCTTCATTCCATCTTGTGTTAAAAGTGAGTTCCCAGAAGCACAAGTGACTTATCGAGGACACTTTGTAGGAGGTGGCCATGTATTACCACGAATGGCAAAGATTAAAGCCATACTAGATTTGCCGATGCCTACTAACAGAAAGAAGCTTACTCAGGGTGCTTGGAGTAAGCGGGTTCTATCGCGAGTTCGTGCTCAATTTTTGTGACGTTGTGGATTCCTTAGACCAACTGCTGCAGAAAAATTGAAAGTTTGTGTGGTCAGAGCTTTGTCAACAAGCTTTTGACAGTTGGAAGGCTATTTTAGCGCATGAGCCGGTGATTATAGCAAGCTACTCAAGATGGCTATCGATGCCAGTGACATCGGAGTAGGCGCAGTTTTGCTACAAGAAAGTGATAGTGGGGTAGAAAAGCCAATGTCTTATTTCACAAGGAAACTGAAGCATCAAAGGAAGTATTCTACTATTGAGAAGGAATCCTTAGGCCTAATCTTAGCTTTGCAGCACTACGAAGTGTATGGACATGTAGCGTTTCACCTTATTGTGATTTGATGTCGCATTAAATGTAAGCATTAGAGCGGCTTTGTGTGACATGATGAGCCAAGCGGCGGTCAACTTTCAATTAGTTATGGAAATACACAGCAAACGTCCAATTACTTATGTAAATACACTGGCAATCTCCAATTAGTTATGTTAATAAACTCCCAATCCCCAATTAGTTATGTTATTACACCTATAACGTCCAATTATTTATGCAAAATAGAACTGTATATATTATAGAGCGACGTTACAACCCTCTTGTACTCGTGTAACTTGTGCGGGACATTGCTGCGTGCTCTGGTAAGCATTTCTTACCTTTTGTACATGGAAATTTATGGCGAAGTTACAGGGATTCTTATTATTCTGTCGTGGGCGCCACACAAAGTGTGTTGGTCTGTTATCACAAGTTGTGAATGTATAGTGAATGACAGTAGCTATGAAACTTGACATGAGGCCGTGTCAGGTTAGAGATAATTCGATCGGATTATCCTGTTTTGGATTATCCGTGCCAGTGTTTGAGTGTTTTTTGATTGGATTACCCGTGGATTTACTGGTGTTTGGGAGAACTATCTACTCCAGTATATTATTACATGCGGGCAGTTTTTGTTCGTAGATCAGTGTGTTGATCTTTGGAGTGCGTGTACAGAAGGATCCTTGAGCGGTCACCCTTCCCCGGGTGCCTTTGGCAAAGACTTCATTTCAACTGACTGGACTGCAACAACTGGATTAACCAAGCGGAACTTGGTAAAACGGATATAAAAACGCAGCTACTCGCTTTAGTAGGTAATATTGTAACTACACCATATGCACTCATTGATATTGTAGATTTTCACATATACAATGTGTTATTAAATATATTGTTATATGTTATGACTACTTGTTTTGTGTTACTCTGTTTGACACAGGTTAGCGTCGTCATTTGTTTAAAATAAAATAAGTCCCGTGATTGTGGACATTCTTAGGTTTCGGTCACTAACAAAGTTGATCATGTGGACATCTTGGATGACATGAACACACGGCCCTTAACACAGGCTTGAGCGGTAATAGACACAAATATTTCAGAGCGATGAAGTAATAGCCCTATCAAGTCCTGTAATGAAAAAGGATGCACTATGCGACTATGTAATTATATTTTCTGGAATCTCATTACTTCACATAATTTATCTTGCGAGAACCTTCTGAATGTGTTCTTGAAAGGACGCCTGTGTATTTGTAACCCCTATATCCATAATGGCATCAGCCAGTCGTGTCTCGTGCCCTTTTTAGTCTAGTAGTGGACCCCAAGTTTGAACAATTGCATTCAATTCAAGGCAATGCATTGTACGGTCCTGTGTATAAGCTGTCTGTGTTGGTAATAACACACATATACATGCACTGGAGGACCGCTTACCTATTTAGCAGCCTGCTTCCCCCCAACATATATAAATTATTAGTTAATTTAGAGAAGTACTTCAAGGTTTTGCCATTTTAAGTCATTATTTGCAGAATTTTGTCCGTGCATTATGTTTATATTAACATAGACGATGCTGCGGAGTAAAATCTGCTCTTGTAATCACGCTTCTGACGGGGAATAATGTCCACGGCTTTCCCATTTAGTCATTTCTTTAAACAACAACAACAACAACAGTGGTTTAACAAAGTCCTTAAAAGCCTTTGCACAGACCGTTCAAACAATAGTGGCGCAAATTATATTTCTGGGCTATCTCCGGAACGATAGAAAATTGACAGCTGACACTCTGGGACTTTATAGTTTATTATATTGGGGTCATTGTGAGCCTATTTGCATATCCCCCGAGGAGAGGATTATGAGTAAGTTCAAGTTGGCGGCCACATGGGATACCAGAAAAGTGATGTTTTCGTCATTTTTTCTTCAAAATTTCTGCTTTTCCGCTATGAAAAGTGGGCAAAAACTATTTTATTTCACATCACATTAACATGTACTAATTTATCATGCACTTTTTTTGCGGAGAAATTGCATAAATAAAAAAAAATCGAAAAATCTGTCCGAAAAATCGACAAAATACCATTTTTAAAGATGACGTCACTGTGGGGTTATTACGCTGCCATTTTGATTTTTTAATACATTTTCTGGTAGAGCTTGACCCAAGGGTATTGTGTTGTAAGTTTCAGTCCCCTAGCTCAAGGGGCAAGAAAAATAATTAGGGGTGGCCATAACCTGCAATGCCCGACGTCGTATGGCTCAAATCTCTCACCATAGCAATAAACCTACATTTCTTTGTCGAGTGACATGTACAGAGGGCGAACCTCGGGACTAACAACCCACCAGCAGAATCCCTCCATTTACAGGTAATAAATTGGAGCGATATGCAAGAGGTGGGGAAAATTGACGTATGGTGACTAAAAAGCAACCATATGACACAACAGAAAAGCATCCCTCGGTACCTAACATTCAAACCCGAGAATACGGTGGATTCTCGGACGTAGCGTTAGTATTTCAGCCGCGCTGTTATTGCAGTTGTTCATGTGGAGACTATGAAGTATTCACACGGCCCCTAACACCGACTTGAGCGGAATTGAATACCGATATCATTATTGAACTAAGACGGTCAATAAGGTTCTGATGGCGATTGTAGTAGAGCGATGGCGATTGTAGTAGAGAGAGTCGAGAAATCCCATCTGGATACATTTCTTTTGCATCAAATACTTCCGTAAGACATTTTAAGTTTTTCAATATCCATATACATTCAACGCCAGCGTTTTTGGATATAATTGCAAAATACCTTCCCCAAAATGCTCTCGCTTTCCGAAGGGCAATCGACAACCACATGAAAGTAGCTTGTTGGTGCAGCTTCTAGAACCAGCTATGAATCTAGCTTTGTAAGGTGATTTATGCATTTTGGGGTTCCACTACACTTTTGGTATATCGTTATGAGTGATTGGAAGACAAATAGCATTTTCCTTGAAAAACGTTCTGGGATTGTTAAATAACTTCTGCAACACAATTTTGCTGCCGATGAAATTCTTAAATGCATAGTTTGGTCAGTTGGTGCAAGGATTCAATATAAAACTTGAAAACAAACGTGGAATTTTTAACAGAATGGACACCGTCACCTTTTAGCTAAATGTTAAATTTCAGGGATAGGTTTGTATATTATAGAATTCCAACTATTCCAGGTTTGAAGCGGCATTAGACTTTTTCTATAAGATCCAATTCATTATAGGAACTTTGAAATATTCGTTAAAAACACTTGTATGGAAATGTATGGGTTACCCTGACCTGTATTCGATACCCTGCCTCGAGAGAAACATATCATTGGATGGCATTCAGAAGAAGATCACCGATAGCCCATCGTACTTGGACCGTTATCATCAAATGAAAAGGGTTAAATATCACGTCGACTTTACCACTAAAGACACTGAACTTTCTGCCTAGTAATATTGCGGACGTGATGTAAATATATGGCGTTGTAGTATTTGCAAGATAGTATGAAAAAAAATAACGAGTCAATGTCACGGGACAATTGGACAAGGCTACAAGGTTAACCGCATCCAATCTTGGCTTCTTTCTGGACAATAATATTCCAGTTATATGGCGTATACATATCTCGCCTGGTCGCATTTGCTAGATCCTTTCTTTTCTGTGACGATGTTCATCAACGTCACAAAACATTGCAGAAACGTATAAAACAGGGCTATACAACCAAGCGCCTCTACTCAAAGTTTCTCAAATTTGGCGATACACATCACATGCTGATAGGAAAATATGTATGTAGCGTGCAAGATCTATGACGTTACATTTCGTCACTTATGTCCAATTCCACTTAACCCGGGGCTAGGGGCCGTATGAACCCATGTATTTCAAGATCATCATGGTATTCATATGAACAGTCACAATAAAAGTGTGAGATACATCGTACTCTGGATATCGACTTTAACAAAAGTCATATGGATTAAGAATACTGATAAGCGATACGGACTTGATATTTTTCGAAAATTATGATGTCTTGCCGCCATCATTGAAAATGACATATATACTATGGTGTATTTTTTGAACAATGCTAATGCTATTATATTTGATTGGGTCTTTGGATCATGGACGCGGAAATTCTTTGATGGTCGACAAATAATGAATGATCGAATGACGGACCGTATGGACACCATTTTATACTCTCTAAATCTATAATAGTCTGAGAGTGAAGTTGAAAAAAGGTTTTATTTCAGAAACTTGCTAACCTCATCGGCAAGATAATTTTCATCTATACCATGACTTTATATGACCATTGCGGGTATCAACCAGGGCGGATGTAGAAGGGATTCCAAAGTGGTGCAGATTTTCTTCATTGCTGCCGAAGCGACACCCTACAGATATTCGTTTTGTTCCACCGAAAAAGGGGGTGGATAAATTTAAACAACCCTGTCACGCCTATTTTTGCCAAGTCGGTCTAATCTATGGTACATATTACTCATCAATAATGTCGGAGTTGTATGATATCATGATTTGTTTATGTAATCCAATCGTGTGGCGTCACGTGGGGACCGTACCCAAATGTCAACTGAAAACAATACTCCCTTCCAAAAAGGGGGTATATGTGTTTGAATTGCTCTATATCTCCTAACACTGATCCCATCTATCTGAACATCATTATTTATTGTTCAGCGCTACGTAGCGTAGTTTTCTAATACCTAAGGTGGTAGTTGTATTCGAATCATATCGTACAATTGGGGGGTAAAACTCAAATGTTATTTGAACAAAAAGGTCACCCAATTGAAAAAAGAGGTATGTGTGAATAAATTGCCATATCTTCCTCACGAATAGCTCTAATTTCATTATATATAATCAGGATTTGGTTTTGTAACTCAATGTAATTAAAGAATTATATCCACCTTTAGTATTGTCTAATCTCTCTAAACTTCTCTCTAAAAAAAGTTTAGTGAAATTTCACTCAAGAGTGAAAATTCATCCCACTCAATACTTGACTGAGATTTTTAATCAACTTGAGTTACTTTTCACTCAACTTGAGTTAAATGCACTCAACTTGAGTGACATTCACTTAAGGATAAGAGTGGAAATTCATCCCACTCAAGATGAGTGAACTTGAGTGGTTTTAACTCAAGTTGAGTGAAAAATAACTCAAGTTGAGTGAAAAGTAAATCAAGTTTGAGTGAACAGGTACATTTCACTCAAACTTGAGTGGAACAGTTCACTCAAGTTTTTTTAGAGAGTTCATTTCCGACTACTCCACACTATTGGCAGAGTGACGTCGTGTCAGCAGTTGTTTTTTTTTCATTTCAACCGATGACAACAATTAGAGGTCATATCAGAATTACTGATATAAAATGCTCCCCCCCCCCCGCAAAGACGATATGGATATAATTACATTTATATGATTATTGATTCAGTGTGTGTAAACATTAACCAATATCCAGAATTGGTTAGTATGAGTACAAGTAAAAGTGTTCTTGTGTCTTAACACATATATATCACTTGGTCAATGAACACAAATAAATAGGTAGTATGGTGTTAAGGAAGTTTGGATGGTGCCAGGGAATTTTCAGTCCAGTTTCACAATTCAAGTGTACCACGTCATAAGATTAACCCTGCCTGGCCTAGCGGGGGGGGGGGAGGCGAAATGGCCCCCCCTACCAAGCTTTCTGCGCTATCTCCGGGACGACAAAAAAGGAGAGCTGAAACTTCGTGACTTTATAGTTTATCATATTGGGGTCATTTTGGGCCTATTTGCATAGCCCCCCGAGCAGAGGATCACGGAAAAATTCGAGATGGCGACCACGTGGGGTACCAGAAAAGTGATGTTTTTGTCGTATTTCTTCAAAATTTCTGCTTTTCCGTGATGAAAAGTGGGGGAAAACTATTTTATTTCACATCACATTAATATTTACTAATTTATCATGCAGTTTTTGCGAAGAAATTGCACAAATAAAAAAATCGGAAAATCTGACTGAAAAATCGACCAAAAAATGCCGTTTTTGAAAATGACGTCACTGTGACGTCATCAAAGCGGCCATCTTGGATTTTTTTACATTTTCTGGTAGAGCTTGACCCAAGGGTATTGCCTGGTAAGTTTTAGCCCCCTAGCTAAAGGGGTAAGAAAAATAATTAGGGGGGAGGGGCATTTCGCTCCCCCCACCAGGCCACAACAGGTCCCAATACGAAGCTGCGCATCAGAAACCCCTCGGCTCTCGGGTAACTGTTTCAAGGCTCGACTAAGTAGCTCTGGGAATGTGAGGGTAGCGGGTCGGGTGACAGGAAATATATCATTTTGACTTTTATCCCAGAAAAATATTATGGAGAGTGACGGGTATATTTTAGGTTACCTTATTGGAATCTACATCAGAGCAATCCAGATCCCTTTGTGGAATGAATAGTATGTTTCTGCTATTCCGGACATTACTTTCATGTTTGTCACATTGGTGTAAATGTGGTCAATTGATGTTCTCATGTCCGTGGTTGGGGAGGTTATCAGCTGTGAAAACGATTGCTCTTCAGTGAATTTCTGTAGAGCTCTCTTGTCACTAGAGTTGCCAAGATAGTCAATGTTAAAGTCTCCAATCACAATGGCATTGTTATGGGTAGTTTCATATTCTCTGAAGACTGAACGTAATGCTTCGAGAAGGTTGAAGACAGAAACATTTGGAGGTTTGTACACACAGACAACCTGGATTAGGCGAGGTTGGTGTATGTTGATAACCAGTATCTCCACACCATGTCTATTCGCCTTTTGAGGGGGAGTATTCAAGAGTTCGGGTTTATGGTATGCTGCTAGGCCATGGTAAGGGCGGGTATTGCCATTCTTTTGCTCATCATTGTGGAAACAAGTAAAGTTCTGAATATTTGTATCTGTTCCTCCATCTGTAGATTGAAATCTAGTTTCTGCACAAAGAAGTAAATCAGCTGCTTGGAGGCTGTAATCATGCTCAACATCAGGAAGATGTTTGTGGAGTGACTGGGCATTGATAAAGGCAATCTTAAGACTTGCATCAATGTCATACAGGTAGGTCAGCGGAGTTGGATAGGATTTCTGTCGTAGGCGTGACATTTCTGTCTTCACTTGTTCAGAAACTTTGAGTTTTTCAGGATCAAGGTTAATAATGTGGAGTTGGTCAACTGTTTTCACTCTGCTTAGTGCTACATAGTGAATGTGCGTTTGGCTTCTTCCTGTGAAATCAACGACAAGCTGCGATTCTGTATCGCCCTGTGAGCGGTGTACAGTTTTAGCTGATGATGGGCGGAGTGGGAATTGTGTTCTTGTGACTTCCTGATTCTTACCCACAAGAAACTTGCGACTGTGAGGTAGGATTGGGGTCCACTTTGGATCAATACCAGGTTTGAAAAGATTTCTATGTTCTGTTCGGGTTTGGTGGCCAACATCTATGTTGTTAAATTCTACCCAGACGACTCCTTTAGCTTTGTTGTCTGGAGCTGTCACTACTCTCTTTACAACACAGCCAGCTCCATTGGTAAGGCCATCGGATGTGTTCACATTCACAGCCAGCTCATATTTCAGTGATTCTGCTAACTGTAGAACTGACTGTAGCTGCATGGTTTTGCGTGGATCATCTGGTACGCGTTCTAGGATAGCATTTTTCATCTGTGTACTCATGGACTCGGCAATAGTATCAATGGCACTGATTTGGACCTTGTGTGTCGTGGCTTTGAGGAAGCATTGACTGTTATGGTCGTTCACCTTGTTGTTTTGTAGGAATAGGTGAGGGTGGTTTCTGACGTCATCATAGGATGCTGATGTTCTTTCAATTGTCCTACTTTGGAGCAAATGCAGATCGTCTTGTGTGAGATTACCTTCGCGCATTCTATTTAGCAGTTTGGCGAATGCTCCACCACTTGCTTGCCTCATAATCTGTGTGAGCTCAAACATGAAGACATTTTCCTGCCAGAGATTTGTTGCAAGTGGTAAGTAGGACTCCCCAGCATTGAGATATATGTAGGAGTCACACACTGGTTTCAGCTGGAATAAGTCTCCAACAAATATGACGGAGTAGCCTCCGAAGTCCTTCGCACTGCCGGAGATATCCTGTAAGCGCTTGTGAATAAAGTTGGCCATTGCCGATCCAAGCATAGACACTTCATCTATGAAGATGTATTTAATGTCAGACATTCGAGTCCTGAGGGTATTGAGTGAATCCCAGTCCAACTGTTTGTAAGTCAATTTCTGACTCACAGGAATTCTCAGTGCTGAGTGCAATGTATTCCCCTTGATCAAGAAGGCTGCCTTGCCTGTGGGAGCTGCAAGTAATATGCGTGGCTTATCTGGGTCAGCTCCGGGTTCTTTGTTGAGGAACTTCAAAAGAGACTGATAGAGAAGATTAGACACGTGCGTCTTCCCTACACCAGCACCTCCCGACAGAAATCTATGGATGGCTTCTTCTGAGCTTTTTGCATGATATAGGATATCAAGGAGAAACCTGGACTGTTCCCTGTTAAGTGTTCTCATACTTTCCCTGTAGAGGTCATCCGGCATTTCATGGTTTGAGTGCAGCTCTTCCTGATTCGCCCGTGTTGGAAGGCCCATATCTTGACCAAAGTCATATTGCTCCTGGGGTGGGTCATCTTTTCTCTGAAATTCTTCTGCTGCAGCATCTGCCGCATCAAGGTGTTCTGTTTGTGGTGCGATGTTATCCCAAGCTTCCTGAGGGTCTTCTTCCTGTTGTAGATTTGCCTGTGCTTCGTCTACTTCAGCAGCGAATGGCTCGTCCGTGGCTCGAATTTCTTCAATGGAATCTTTCATCTGCAAAATGCATAGATAAATATTAAAGCTAGAACTAGAAAGCAACTTTAGTCAGTTGAATGTTCACAGGAATTACAGACAACTGTCATGAAAATGTGAAGTGTTTATATTTAGGAGTATTAGAATCACATACGTGTGGATAGAGTGGATAAGGAGTATTTGTCATTTAAAAGTTCTATACTGGTAAATCAGGAATTTCTCATTACTTTCTTATTTGTTGTGTTCTACCTTGAACAGAAAACCAAGAAGTAGTAGTCAAGAAATATAACAGAGTATAATACCCTGAAATGAAGTGAGCTTACATGGTTATACCGTTCTTCATAGGAATGGAACTCGCCAACAACATCTACATCTTCGTCACGCCAGTGTGTGTACAGGATCACCAACTCGTGATAGTGTTTTTCTGGCTGAGTTTCCTTATTGAAGTGGCACGTTCTCAAGATGCGAGGTACCTTGAAAATGATGGATACAGTAAATGAAATGCCATGCGCATCAAAAGGTGTTTGATAATGAACAGAACAAAGGCTACCAAAAAGAAATATTTTAAATGATGTGTTTTTATGGAAACTTGTGAATTGGTGTGGTTAGAAGAATAGTAAAGTTATTTTTCATTATTTATCATTTGAGGGAAGGTAACAAGAAAGGATAGGAGTGCGGCTTACTTTGCGTCTCCTGTAGTCCACATCAGCCGGTGTATGAGTGGTTGCTTCCTGGAGGTCTGAGTCAAGTATGTCAGGATCTAGATCGTCTGTGTTGTCCTCATCTTGCTGTTCAGGAAGATATCCATCTGGAAACTTTTGTGTACATTTTCCACGTCTTGGTTGAACAGGTTGATTTGCTTTAGTATAGAAGCAAGCAAACTCTGCCAGTGACACCAGCTCCAAGTCTTTTGGTCTTTCAGAATACCACTTGAGGAGAGAGGAGGCTTCTACTTCTTCATTGTCATCTTGCATTGATTGCAAGATATGTTGGGGCTTAAGGAGAAAGACTCTATCTTCTGCAAAATTGGTATTTACAAACACAACTTGTCTCGATGCCTTCTTCATGGGTAGTTGGAGCAAGATGTAACACGCCTCTTGTGCACTAATTTCAACCGTATTGAGGAAATGACTTCCGATGACACGGAGCTGCTGTTGGACATCACTACCAGTATGTCTTGCTTCTTGAGCAGCCTTCCGGAGCAGTTGGCTCATGCCTCTCTGTGACTTAGTGACATAGGAAGCCAAGTAAGTGGCACAGGCATAGGTGTTGGTGACATACTGTATGTCAATGTTAGCTCTCCAAGCTTTGAGGAGGTGGGGATTATAGGCATTTATGCGGATTTCTGAAGGTGCTCGTCGAAGGAAAATTGTGGTGTTTCGGATCGAAGATCTGATGGCTTTGATGTGACAGGTCCACTCTTTCAAGGAAATCATCATATGTGATGTCTTCACCCATTTTCATGGCTTTCAAATGATGCTGGATGTTGGTCCAATGTTTTTTGTGGGTTTCAGCCTGCTCATCAGATGTTAGAGGTTGCAGAATATGAGTTGAAGGGAGAGGAGGAAGAGGAAAGTTGAATCGACACTGGAATTGTGTGCCTTTGCGACAGGTGTGAGTGTGATGATGCATCTGGAATCGGATCAATCCTGCCAGCTCTTTGTCTTCCTCTTCTGTTGGAATTTTGCATGTTAGGAGACTGTCGATGTAATTTATGACATCTTGATCACTATCGAATCCTATCTTTGGTGTTCCTTTCATCCAAAGGAGACAGTGTATATGGGGACTTCCTCTTTGTTGGAATTCCACTCTGTGGAAATGATCTTCTAACTCACCGACTGGTTTCTGGTCACTTTTCAAGAATTTGAAGAGGTGGTTGACTTGATAATCAAAATGCCTGGCACAAGTCACTGGGTCGTTCTGTATGAGGTAGCATTTTTGATTCCATGTGAGCTGCTCAATATCACTGTCAGAGTAGTCTTTACCTTCAACAAGCTTGCCCAGTATCTTCAAAAGGTGACCCCAGCGAGTCTCTGCTGCAGAGAAGGTAGTGAACAGAGAGGCAGGTCCCAGCTGACGAATGACTGCAAATAAATCCTTTGATATTGCCTGGAAATATGGAGGAGATCCACGGACCGTGTTCAAGAATTTGTACCCAATATCTTGATGCACAATGTTCTGTACATTAGCTGAATTTTTCAGAGTTCCTGCATTCAATTGTAAGCCTCCGGACTTGCATTTTCGCACTGCGATGTTGACTTTATCCAGCATCTGTTTCATCTGTAACTTTTTGGTCTTAAAGAACAGATTGTCAACATCTTTTACCACTCTACGATCAGTCCTGCGCAATTCAGACTTGCATATTTCGCTATAATATACCGGAACCTTACGTTCTGAATTTTCTGCTCGAGTTTGACCACAAAATATGTTTGGGTATGATAATTCCTCTGAATATTTGTCTCTGAATATGCTCATGGGGACACTGCCTTGCCCAGGTGCAAAGTTGTAAACTATATCCCGTTCACAATCTTCAATGAAATCTGGAGCTGTAAGTAACGTGTCCATTACCCCAGGACTGTTGTCTTCATCCTGCTCTGTGTCAGATTCACTCCACAGGTCATCATCTATATCATAATGCTGTTCAGTTTCAGAGGGTGAATGAGGTTGGAGTTGATCACTGGTGGTTGACTGAGGCTCAGGATGACTTGAATCACTGGAGGAACTGTTGGGGTGGAGTTGATCACTGGTGGTTGATCGAGGCTCAGGATGACTTGGATCACTGGAGGAACTGTTGGGTTGGAGTTGATCACTGGTGGTTGATCGAGGCTCAGGATGACTTGAATCACTGGAGGAACTGTTGGGGTGGAGTTGATCACTGGTGGTTGATCGAGGCTCTGGATGACTTGGATCACTGGAGGAACTGTTGGGTTGGAGTTGATCACTGGTGGTTGATCGAGGCTCAGGATGACTTGAATCACTGGAGGAACTGTTGGGGTGGAGTTGATCACTGGTGGTTGATTGAGGCTCAGGATGACTTGAATAACTGGAGGAACTGTTGGGGTGGAGTTGATCATTGGTGGTTGTTTGAGGCTCTGGATGACTTGGATCACTGGAGGAACTGTTGGGTTGGAGTTGATCACTGGTGGTTGATTGAGGCTCAGGATGACTTGAATCACTGGAGGAACTGTTGGGGTGGAGTTGATCACTGGTGGTTGTTTGAGGCTCTGGATGACTTGGATCACTGGAGGAACTGTTGGGTTGGAGTTGATCACTGGTGGTTGATTGAGGCTCAGGATGACTTGAATCACTGGAGGAACTGTTGGGGTGGAGTTGATCACTGGTGGTTGTTTGAGGCTCTGGATGACTTGGATCACTGGAGGAACTGTTGGGTTGGAGTTGATCACTGGTGGTTGATTGAGGCTCAGGATGACTTGAATCACTGGAGGAACTGTTGGGGTGGAGTTGATCACTGGTGGTTGTTTGAGGCTCTGGATGACTTGGATCACTGGAGGAACTGTTGGGTTGGAGTTGATCACTGGTGGTTGATTGAGGCTCAGGATGACTTGAATCACTGGAGGAACTGTTGGGGTGGAGTTGATCACTGGTGGTTGTTTGAGGCTCTGGATGACTTGGATCACTGGAGGAACTGTTGGGTTGGAGTTGATCACTGGTGGTTGATTGAGGCTCAGGATGACTTGAATCACTGGAGGAACTGTTGGGGTGGAGTTGATCACTGGTGGTTGTTTGAGGCTCTGGATGACTTGGATCACTGGAGGAACTGTTGGGTTGGAGTTGATCACTGGTGGTTGATTGAGGCTCAGGATGACTTGAATCACTGGAGGAACTGTTGGGGTGGAGTTGATCACTGGTGGTTGTTTGAGGCTCTGGATGACTTGGATCACTGGAGGAACTGTTGGGTTGGAGTTGATCACTGGTGGTTGATTGAGGCTCAGGATGACTTGAATCACTGGAGGAACTGTTGGGGTGGAGTTGATCACTGGTGGTTGTTTGAGGCTCTGGATGACTTGGATCACTGGAGGAACTGTTGGGTTGGAGTTGATCACTGGTGGTTGATTGAGGCTCAGGATGACTTGAATCACTGGAGGAACTGTTGGAGTGGAGTTGATCACTGGTGGTTGATCGAGGCTCAGGATGACTTGACTCACAATAGGAGGCGCTGGGTTGTTGTTCCTGTTTAGGATTTGCAGGAAGTTCTTCATGATTTGGATGACTGACTGTGTCTTCTGGAATGGTAAAATAAGAGTTACTTTCAACAAGTTTTACATAATATTCTATATTTTGAGTCCAGCATGGTGAATGCAGTTGTGGTAGATATATAGAGCAGCTCTAGAGTTTTGTGTTTGAACTAGTATACAATATGTCTTGACTGCTTAGGACAGAATTGTAGACATATGAAACAGAATCTGATTAAAACAATATATTAGAGAGCAAAAACAACCAAATCTGCACATTGACTTATCATAGTGACAGCAGATGAGAACAGTGAATAAATAATAATAACCTTGGTGAGGATTCATCCATGTTGGATCATATGTAATTCCTTGATTCTTGAATAATTCTCCATGGTTGGAAAGATATTGTGCTGCTTCTCTCACCTTCAACGGGCGTACATTTTGAGACAACACATGATGTTTGTACTTCAAGTGTCTCTTGAGTTTCACTTTAATTGTTGAATGTTCATCGGGAAGATGAGGTAATGATTTGTACGTTGTCACTACGTCCGCAGGGACATTCACCACGTTTCCCCTTATCTTTCGCTGACCGCCTCTTGGTGCATCATGAATTTTCATGAATGGAATTCTGGGTGAAACTAGTCGCCATTCAAGCTGATGAAGATCTTGTAAATGTCCAGGAATTGGAGGAAAGGACATGTTATTTGCTATTGCACATGGGGGATATTTTTTGTTTCTCAGATGTCTGGCACATGTTGTACATATCCATGAATGACTCTCCCGGTTGTGAACACAGTCTCGAACAGCTTCACAGTCTGGTAATGTGAGATTTGATACATCGACTACACTATGTTTATATCATGTCTGTTCACAGGAAATACAGATATAAATGGGTCCTTGTGCTATTTGCTGATGAAAGTTCTTTATCAATTCTGAGATGGTGCTGGGATGTAGTGCTTGTCGTTGAGATTGTCTGTATTGGGCTTGTAATTGATTCTCAGAATCTCTGTATGTCTGGTCCTTTCTCTTCACTTTACGTCTCTTTGTGTCAGCTTGCTGTTCCTCGCCTCTGAACGTTTCTTCCTGTCTCTTGAGTGTTTTCCATTTTGTTTCACGAGTCTTTTCTTCGCTATGGAAAGTGTCTTCTTCTCTTTTTCTTTTTCGTCTCTTCATGTCCGCTTGCTGTTCCTCACCTCTGAACGTTTCGTCCTGTCTCTTGTGTGTTTTCCATTTTGTTTCACGAGTCTTTTCTTCGCTATGGAAAGTGTCTTCTTCTCTTTTTCTTTTTCGTCTCTTCGTGTCCGCTTGCTGTTCCTCGCCTCTGAACGTTTCGTCCTGTCTCTTGTGTGTTTTCCATTTTGTTTCAGGAGTCTTTTCTTCGCTATGGAAAGTGTCTTCTTCTCTTTTTCTTTTTCGTCTCTTCGTGTCAGCTTGCTGTTCCTCGCCTCTGAACGTTTCTTCCTGTCTCTTGAGTGTTTTCCATTTTGTTTCACGAGTCTTTTCTTCGCCATGAAAAGTGTCTTCTTCTCTTTTTCTTTTTCGTCTCTTCGTGTCCGCTTGCTGTTCCTCGCCTCTGAACGTTTCGTCCTGTCTCTTGTGTGTTTTCCATTTTGTTTCACGAGTCTTTTCTTCGCTATGGAAAGTGTCTTCTTCTCTTTTTCTTTTTCGTCTCTTCGTGTCCGCTTGCTG